>JAOTQE010105273.1:0-13598 GCA_025631205.1 Nesometra sesokonis
AGCCAGAATTTCTTTATATGTTGTTATGATATGAAGACAATAAAGTTTTCTTGAATCTTGAATCTTGAATCTTGAATCTCACTTCTGTGACAACATGGTCAGATAGTGATGAAGGGAAAGCAGACACTATCATAAAAATATTTATATAATTTTGTATGCCTATGAGGGGGTACCGAAAAAATTGTTCAAGTTGTGACAAATTATTGAACGAGTGGAAGACGAGTTCAATATTCTACCACGAGTAGAATATTTTTAGATATCCCAAAAATAGGCATTCAATTTCAAGTTCAGATTTGTGAGGTCTAGGTCTAGGCCGCCACCTAGCTTAGGCCACATTTTTAGGTCCGCGCGAAGCGAACCTTAGGTTTTCACTCATTTCTTGGTCTTGTTGGAGTTATTGGTGGAGTTGTTGCGACCACAACTTTAAAAGCGTCCAGCGTCGCCGCCAGTTTTGAACGGACGTGCATGAAATTTTGCACACATATTACAGATCATTTCCAACAAACGTTCATCACCCTTTTTTTAAGTTACACCACAAAAATGCGTTTCACCAGTAATCAGTAAGAACTCTAAAATACATCTGGAGATATAGAATGCTTAGTGGTCAGGTAAGTTAAGAATATAATTGTTTAACACGGCCGTCCTAACAAAGCGAAGGTCGTGAGTTCGATTCCCACTGCGGGCAACACAATAAAATGTTTTGTTTTGTCTTATTCCTATCCAAGTTTAGAAAAAAAAATTAGTGTGTACGTATAAACATTCTAAATATTTAAATAGTTTTAAGCTAATTTTCTCTTTCAAACTGCCTTGTCAAAACTACAAAAATATCTTTAGAACTTTAATGTAACATATCCCACTAATGGTAATTAATAATGGAAGAATGCTTTTACAGCCCGGAATCGCAGTGGAAGCACGGACCTGGTAAGTGGTCGCTCTTGTTAAAATTAAAATGTATGTCCTTTCTCTTGCAAATATTAATTTATGCATATCTTACCATTTTTAGGATAACAATATGTATTTCCTATAATTTTCAAGATAATTCTATGTATTTAGCCAAAAAAATTGAAAATACCAAAAAAAAAAAATTGACCATAATTCTTTTAGGTTTTGGGTCGGTCAGACATGTCCAACACACATTTTTTATACCTTAACACAAGTGTAAATATTATGTTTCTTTTAAAAGGATTATCAATCTCACTGTTGTCCACTGCCACTTCACATTACAGTTGCAGACACCATTGGGTCCAGAAAAAGTGTCCGTTTACGAGAGGTGTCCGCTTACAAAAATTTTGGCCGATAGTGGGCCAAAAATTATGTATACGTTCTTATCTCTCACATTTCACGGCCTTCTCAACACAAAGGGCCTCTCAAATTTCTGGAAACAGTATGCTATATTTTATTCAAGATTGTTTATCATTTTTAAGATTGGTTCAGTAATATATGATTCTCAGCCATTACAAAAAATCTATGTTTTAAAACAAAAAGTGTCCATGTCCGCTTACAGGAGTCTACTTTGCCAAATGCACTGATTAGATAGGAAGAACAAACAGGCCTTTGAATTAGTGATCGTTATGAGAGGTGTCCGCTTACGAGAGTTGTCCGCACCGGGAGGTTCCACTGTAGTAAACTCAAATGTCCATCCATCATAAATTATAATTAAGAAATTAACAGTTACTACCACAGTTTACAATAATTACTATACAAAGATTTGTCTGACATTTGACCAATGACCCATTTATGCTCATTAGTATGGGTCATCAGATTTGACCCTTAGCACATCTGTGTATTCTAATTAGGTAACACCTGCATACACAAATCAATCTAATTAATTGGGTGCTGTGATTAAATTAAATCTAACCCAACCTTGGCCTCAACCTAGAAAGACACCACAGGAGATTTATAAATTAAACAAGTTAAGTAATATTATGTGAATATGTATTAAAAGGGGCATTCAATATTGGTATTACTGATTTTAAATGTAGAGAATTAGAATTAGGCCAAATTAAAAAATATGTACTTGTCAAGCGTCACCACCCGCCCCTGAATTTCTAGCCACCTCTGATTTATTTTTTTAAACTTGAGATAAATGCATGTTTTTATAAGTTTAAGTTCCAAGTTACCTTATTTGTTGATGAAATCCTTATTTAAATTTATATTTAATAATGTTATTTTGTTTGGAAATCATAAAAAGGTTATGGTCAAAATAAAGTAGCAGATACAAATCTATGGTGATGACAACAAAAATATGCTGAAATGATTAAAATAATAAAAACCGTCTTCCTCCTCTGAACTTAAGTATATTTTTAGTTATTTCGTGACACATAAGAAAAAAAATTTTTAGATATATTTTTTTGAGTGAATAAGTTTCTATATTATCATTTTCATTGGCTATGTAAAATTGGCCCCAAAACTAGAAAAAAAACTAAAACTCTGTACAGTTAACTGTTTACTTATTTCTCAATAACTTCTTTTGTGACAACTTTGTAGTTTTAACAAGCCTTGCCTCAAATGTAAGTAGCATGGCAAATTATGACTAAAGTAAGCTACAATAATATAATACTGTAATTAAATTGTAATTTATCTTTTGACACTGATATGCCTAATACTGTCTACATGGCATACATATAAAGCAATGAATTGTGTAATTTAAAACAAGCTTTCAGCAAATCACCTGCATACTGTCATTTAGGTATTAACTTAATGACAAGGTGGTATTAAAATTAATATGCAAAGATCATTAATTTCAAATAATATTATGGTAACAGCTAAAACTTCTCCTGAAACTTATACAATACTCTGGGATATATCGTATGAATCTATGTTTTGGTGGTTTTTTTGGGGGTTGTAAGGTTGTCATAATAGGTCATGTAAAGTTTTGTTCTGATATTTTGAACTAACCATGAATGGAGAGTTTCTATGCTGAAAAGGTCTCCTTTAACTTCAGGCAATACCTAGATATGAATATTTGAATAATACTATAGTTTAATGTTGATTTGGGATAAATTTAGAGACAATGTACTGAATACAAATTATTAGAAATCATGGAATCTTAGTTGAAATTAAAAAAAAGTAAAGAAACCTATGAAAGGGGGACAATTCCTAGTCCAACCCTAAAGCCGATTTTACACAAGGTGAATGAATTCATGCTAAGTGACTTTTTTTGTCGCTAACAAATTTGCACAATCATTTATTTATTTTACACTAGGCCAAAATGTTTTTCACAGGGAAGATGACCCATAGCAGAAATATTTAATTCCAATAAAAGTGGCTTATTAAATGAAAGTAAAATTGTTGCAGATGATGTTAATAACTACAAAATAAATATACTGTAGGCTCACAAGACTTTGGGTATGGGCAATCTATGAAGTTGCCGACTGGGTTTTTAAAGTTACCATAACTGTAAGTTATCATAATAGTTTGTAGGATAGTAGTGAAGCCTGTAAAAGATTAATATTATTAGGCCTATGGAATAGGCCTATACCAATTAAGGTTACATAAAACATCCATCAACAAAGAAAAGAAGAAAATGAATTGAAGGGGTTGAGGAAACAATTAAGAAAAGGGGGTTCAAAATACAGGTAAGTTTTGTTAATATTTACACCTGTTTTGGATACTGACAAATAGAGGCAGTGTGGCATAAATTCCCATTGACTTGAATGTATAGCATCTTTTTTACAACTCTTCGCAAAAATAGAAGCTGGTCAAACTCACTGTTTCGCCACAATAAACTTTATCGAGCTGCCAATGAAAAAATTGCTTCTCATGTATTCATTCACCTAGTATAAAATAAGCTAACAATTTCCAGTTCAACTACTCGTGCAAATATTTCAAATTTAGTTTCTCATGGGTGAAGGATGTACCTATATCAATGTCTTGTTTTAGTCAAACATATACATACTGGCTGGTATTCTCGAAAGTTAGTCCAGGACTAAGATTAGAACAGTACTTGTTGATCCTGGACTATCAATAAACCTGGTTCCTTGGCAAACAACATTTAGAATGCTTCAGTTTAGGGTTTATATCTTGACAAACGGTAGACACAATTGCGAATACCATAGTCAGTTAGTCCCAGATTAAATCTGAACTTAGTCCTGGACTAAAGTTAGTCCGCATTCGAGAATACCAGCCACTGTATTTATAGCTGCAGTGACATTTGAAATAGTCATTCTGAAAACCAGTTTACACAGCATGCGAAGAGTATGGATAAAAGAATGTTAGTTGATTCTTATTCTTTTTCACATTGTCTAAACTTCTAAATAGAACAGAGTGCTACACACGGTTGGTTCACAAGGTTTAAACGTTCATTTTCACATTATGTCAACTTCTAAATCGAACAGAGCATTAAACATAGTTAATGACAAAGGTCTAAATGTTCTTTTCCAAATTGTAAGAATTTGTAAATCAAACAGAGCGCTACACACAGTTGATTCCCAAGGTTTAAATGTTCTTTTTTTCCATTGTGGCAACTTCTAAATTGAATAGAGCACTACACATAGTTCATTCCCAAGGTCTAAATGTTTTTTTTCTAATTGTGTCAAATTCTGAATCAAACAGAGCATTAAATACAGTTGATTCCCTAGGTTTAAATGTTCTTTTTTTTTCCATTGTGGCAACTTCTAAATTGAACATAGCGCTTCATTCCCAAAGTCTCATGTTTATTTCCAATTGTGTCAACTTCTAAATCAAACAGAGCATTACACACAAATGATTTCCAAGGTCTAAATGTTCTTTTCCAAATTGTGTCAAATTTTAAGTGAACAGATCACTACACATAGTTGATTCCTGAGGTCTAAATGTTTTTCCGTACATTGTGTCAACTTTTAATTTGAACAGAGCACTACACACAGTTGATTCTCGAGGCTTAATGCTTTTTTTTCCAAATTGTGTTAACTTCTAAATCAAACAGAATGCTATAGTTGATTCCTGATGTCTAAATGTTCTTTTCTAAATTGTGTCAACATCTAAACCAAACAGAGAACGACACATTCCTGATGTCTAAATGTTTTTTTCCAAATTGTGTCAACTTCTAAACCGAACAGAGAACGACACATTCCTGAGGTCTAAATGTTCTTATCCAAATTGTGTCAAAGCACTACACGCAGTTGATTCTCAAGGTTTAAATGTTATTTTTTTCCATTGTGGTAACTTCTAAACTGAACAGGGCGCTACACGTAGTTAAGTTTCCAAGGTTTAAATGTTCTTTTTCACATTGCGACAACTTCTAAATTGAACAGAGCGTTACACACAGTTAATTCTCAAGGTTCTTTTTTACATTGTATAACTTCTTAATCCAATAGGGTACTACATATAATTGATTCCTATACTTTTCCACGTTGTGTCAACTTCTAAAGAGATGTTCACGGTCACGTTGCATTAAGGAAACAAGGTGTCAGGCAGAAAAAAATATGGATTTAAGGGTCACTGACTTATTTTACAGACACTGGGAGAAGAAATGAATCATCTAATTCATTCTAATAATGAAATACTACTGTTGTTTAATTATAGACATAATTTAGTACAAAACGTGTGAGATAAATAACCAATGACTCTGTCGCAAAAGTCAATGCAATTAAAAGCTCAAAAGCTAAAATGTTTTAAAATTTCAATTGTAAAATATTTATGAGAGAGTCATTAAATTGAAAAAAAAAACTTGCTTACTTTGTTAATTGCTATCAGACAGAATCAATAAATTTGGATTATCAGTAACTGATAATGAAAGTTATTAAATTGATTAATTATTATTTAAAACACGATTAAGAATACTGTAGTGAATGTAATAGTAGGCCTAAATGGCATGAAAAAAATAATATGGAGCACGCATTAAAAACAACTGTCTATGTACAGTCAAGTAATGGCACCGAGCGAAGCATTAGGACAATAAACATGCACTAACTTAGAAAATAACCTTCTCAGTTTAGTGCATGTATAGTAGGTCTACATGACAATTTAAACATTAAATAACTTTACAACACTTACTGAATAAACACACATTCTAAATTTAAATACCACTTGCTTAATTTATCAAGTTCTTATAAGCTTTACATAGCTGCTATGATGAGCATTCTGACTCTTATAAAGAATTTAAAAAAATATGTAACTTTAATATACTTACTTAAACAGATGAGTTCAATTAAAGCTCCTCATTGGAGCTAAAAAGCAAAAAAAAAGCATTTATAGCACTGTTGGTCAGTTAAGGGATGTGTACCCTTACTCTCATTACTGAATCATTCTCGAACTTCAATATACTTACTTCTTAAACCTCTAAAACATGAACAAGTTTGGTTGCAGCGATTTTTGTAAAAAATATTTCTTGTTACAATATTATGAGTTATTTAAGATCGCCCCTGCATTTAAACAAAAGAAGTGAATCGAGTCTCCTGAGTACCTATTTTCAAAATAGCCTTAACAGACAAACAAACAAACAAAAATATTCCAAAAATTTAACTTACTTAATTATAAAATAGCTAAATAAACCTAAATATGGCTAAAAAGAAGTTAAAAAAAACAGGCGAAGGCACAAACATTTTTTTCTTTGAGGCTTTATATATAACATTTTATTAAAATTTTCATAGTATCGGCTGGTGTACAGATCTAAGCACTGTAACAATGAAGTTTTAATGGATGGAATAAAATATATTGATATTTGTTGAATTCTTTATATTACTTAAATGTGAACAAACAAGCAAAATATAAAAATTTGAATACACATCCTAAAGGCAGAGGTCAACTCTAGCAGTGTAGCAGTGTTAGACTTAATCTTAGTGGTACCTTTATTTTATAGAACAGAACTCGTTCCTTTAGTTTACTACACAAAACAAGACCTTGGCAGTCTGCATAACTTTTGTGGTTTCGTTATAAAAATGTGTAAAGACACTCTAATAAAAAATAAACAAAAATTGTATACAAGTGTACCTGTTTGTATAATATGAGAATCAGTGGATGTAAAGAAATGTAAAAGATCAAGTAACTTTACATTTTTTATGTTTTATTTAATTTTTTACTTTTTAAATCGTTTTTTCTGTGGCATGCATCATTAATGTTTCTATAAAATACATTGAGGTTTTTAGTATTCACTATACTAAGCCTGAACAACAACCAACCAATCACCAACCAACAACCATACCTACTAATACCACTACTACTACCACTACCACCATCACGACCACCACTACCATTACTACTACCACCACTACCACTACTATTATTAATGTTGTTATTATCATTATCATTATCAATTGTTATTAATAATTCATTATTTTCTCAAATTCAGCTTGTTATTGATTAAACTATAGCCTGGTGTTTAAAATCTTTGAATTGTAATCTGCAATTACATTAAAGTACAGGTTGAAGTTTTCAACTAATCATTAATTAACATCATTAATTAA
The DNA here is from genome assembly GCA_025631205.1 of Nesometra sesokonis. Taxonomy (NCBI): domain Eukaryota; kingdom Metazoa; phylum Echinodermata; class Crinoidea; order Comatulida; family Antedonidae; genus Nesometra; species Nesometra sesokonis. Next base: position 7,386 of record JAOTQE010105273.1, read on the forward strand.
CATCAATTAATTAACATCATTAATTAATTAACATCTCTGCCAGCCATACTCAGATACCCCAGCTTGTATCGGAAAGGTTATAAAAGTGGCCCATGCCATATTTCAGCATTAGATACAGACTACAGTCCATGGTTAGAAACCAAGTGATTACAAAAAAGGAAACAACGCTTCTGATGGTTCGTTCCTTCCAGGTTGCTGATCCCACAAGATATAAAAAAAAATTCCTTCTAAAAATCAGTTCTATTGTTAAGTGATTATTGGCAGTGCAGGTAAAACAGTTGACTTATAACATAAAATAAAATTCACGAACTGGTTCAATTCCCTTTCAGCGCTATGCAAAAATAAGTATTTTAAAATAATCGAATAAATCAAACTTTTTCCTATCATCACCAAAAAAGATCTATTACTAAATTAATTAATCAGTTAGGTAATACTAAAGCTCTGTATAGCAGGAGCTAAACACTATTGGGGATCCAAGGCTTGTCTATAGATCATAGGGACCGTTCGGACGAGATCAGAAAAAGAAACATAGGGTAAAAATCAGATTTTTATCCACAGGTGATATGTCCGTTCGCGCAAATCTCTAAATTCTAAAAACATCAGATGACTAGCAAAAAAGCTAATGATGATACAGGCAATTATCATTTTATTTGTTTTCCAAAAGCCGCTCTATGAATCCGAGTAACTTTACTTTACACTATCATATTTTTTACTGTGCTGTACTAGATTTTATAAAATGGTAAACTTATATCAAGCAGCGAGAGGCGGCACTGATCGCCCCGATTTTAGTGGAGCAACCTTTTGCACTATGGTCTCTAACGATCTCCATGCTCATTTGTTGGAAGGCCTATAGGTTTTAGGGTATTGAAATTAATATGAATACGAAAAAAATGCACTACTCTCCATATAACAAATTACCTCTTACCAATATTCAACTATGTTCAAATCGAGAAAATATTTTTATTTGGTAAAGCAATTAATTCAATTCAATTCAATTAAAATTCAAAAGCAAATTTATTTTTCAAAAACAATAACAAATTTACAAAATCATTAATGCAATTAATTGTAAATGAGAAAAAGGGGAACCCACTGTAAGCATTGGCTTTTAACAGATTAAGTCATAAAAAAGGTTCCGGCTGCGAAAAATATCCAATTAATTGCAGGGTTGGCATATCGGGCTGTTTCGGTGTTCGGGCGAAACCAGGTTTTTTTTTACCGGTAAATAACAGTGTAAAACACTGAAAAAATCTCGCGGGAACGGGCCCATAGCTTTTTTACTTACTGCTAGATAGTAAACTTAACACTGTAGAATTGCACTCACATGTAGGTGCCTACTATTTAACGGTTGTCAGCCTTCGTCATAAACATTTAAGTTAAATATAAATGTTTTGCAATGATTGTATTTTTAGAATTCTTTTGTCATACAAATTATCTATATATGTAACATATATTTTATGTTGTCAATGTCTTTATATTTGGATTAAAATTACTTTCATTTATTGATAAATTTGAAACTTTTATGAAAGATCGGGGACGAAATTTTGATGTACCAACAGTGTTAGAATGTAACACAATTTGATTTGTTGGATTCCAGAATAGTAGGTGCTTTCATAGAACTGCACTTTGCGGCTATGTATTCTGTGCAAGTTCACTATCTCACCGTTAAAATAATACGTCTATGCTATAAATATTTTTATCACATATGAGCCATTGCTTCAATTCTGTTACTGATCTACAGTTAAATTCACAGGTTCTTATATTCTCAACCATACAGACTACACATAGTTGATTTAATTTAATATACTGTTTTGGTACTTGTCTAAGTCAATATAATATTGACTTAAACATTGCAAGTGTATGAGACAACATACAGACTGCTGTCACTCTGTATCTGGGCTTCGCAAGTTAAGTTTTAAGGATAGGATGTACTGGAAATAAGCAATCTAATTTGATTCTGTTACTTTTTTAATGGAATATATATTAGTAATGAAGTTAAATTTAAATCATTTAATGGGGGATATTTTTTATCATTTTATTTCGAGGACCACATGACACACATTTTAAAATTGTTTACATTATTTATCCTTCCCGTTGTAATAGTACAGTTATCTTTCATTTCATTTCATTTTTTATTTGGTCTTTTTACATACAATACAATATTACATATATACAGCACAAAATAATTAAAGTGCCACAAAATAATCATAAAAAAATTCTGACATTTGGGGAGACCAGGGTACATCCCAAGTGAACTTAATCACTGTGTAATAGCCGGATGACCCAACCCCAAACTCAGAAAACAGAATAACAATTACACTCTATCGATTTTTTAATATAATAAAGAAATTAACAAACTATTACAATCAGTCAAACTTTCCTAAGAAAAAATAATGGGCTTTCCAATACTGCAGCATCAGTTAACAATCTTGGAAGCTGATCCCAGACACGTGGCAACCTGATTGCTACCGAGTGAAAAAATGCCTGGGATCTTGATGCTTGATGACGAAATCACAGCCAATCATTATGTTGGGTATTAATAATGATACCATCACAAACCACACTGCAATCTAGAAAGCCAACCAAAACTTTAAAGCAAAAAAATAAACATATCCCTTCTTATGTTCTTTCTGTTCAAATTTATAAAAACCAATGATATAAAGTAGTTTAAAATGTTGATAGGTCAAATTAATCAGTTCCTTATGACGTAATAAGTGAACATTACCACACTGTTTGCCCACGAACACAAATAGCCGACCAGTAAGCCTCAAACCTTCGACCTCGTGACTGGAAGGCCAAAACGCAAATACTGCGCAAACTGCTTCCGTATAACCTTCTGAAATTAACTAATGCCTTTTTTTTTATTAAGATTTATAAATAAATACAGATCTGCCATATTTTTGTCATTTATTTACTTTTCAACATTAAAAATTCAACAGAAATTTTTTTTTGTGTGGACACCTATAGGATGGATAAATCTAGATGCCATATGATGCTACAGGCAAAAAAGGCAAATGAAGAGTGTAGCCTAGATGATATCCCCACAGATTTATAGCCCACTAGCCTAGCAAGAAGGATTATTGTTTCATTAACGTGATGGATTACAATTTTGGCTCTCTACTTAAAATTCATCCATGATCAACAGCAGAAGACTGTAGAAATGTTCTTGCTTAATGCTGTATTATTAATGACATACCATGCATGTTCTTTCCTAGTAACCCTATCAAATATTCCACATATTGTATCAATTAAATAGCTTGGAGTTATACAGAATGCAACACACAATTTTGTAATATAATGTTAACAGAGGATAATTATTTCAGTATTCAATATCAAGTTTTCAATTAAATTTCTGCGACAAACTGACTCTGTTTTATAAAATAATTCTGATTTTACCCTTGAGAATAGTTGAAACAAAGCTTGAATATCTGATTTTCAAAATTTAATCACAGATTTATAGAAACATTAAATTGATAGCTTAGTGTTGAGAAAATGTACTGATAACTAGGCCTATTTGAAGTTGCCTGCCAAGGTCTGAGCATTATAGTTTAAAAGATGGTACAGATTTTATCATTTAACTATGGTTTTCATTAAAAATATGATCTATTTTATTTACAGCCACAGTGATTTTTTTTCTAGGAGGGGGACCAAAATAATTCTAGGGGAACTGCTCTCCCCCTCCCCCCACACCAGCCTCCAATTCCCATTACTGTAATGCTGACAGACATTCCAACCTTCCAGATTTGATTATGGTGTAATGGTAGTCAAAGGGCTGAAATTCTCATAAGTGGACACCTCCGTAAGCGGACACTTTTTCCAGACCCGGAAACTGTATTGGAATAGGTATACTCATCGTGGCAACAGTATAGAGCATGTGCAGTGACGATACAATATGATACTACTTCCTTGTTAGCAGCTTCCAAAAGTGCATTCAACGACAACTACAATTTTTTTAGATCTTATGTTTATTTCTGTATTTTAAACTATAATTCATGAATACAGAGGTCCCAAGTTCGTACATCAAGATAAAGATACCGCAATTATTCTAAGACTTTCAACTATTTCATGTACCACCCATAAACATTTTTGAGTGGTATTTTATTATATTTATTATGTTTTGGGGACTTATAATATAGTGTAAAATACATAGCCTGCATGCAATACACATAAAAACAAAAATAATGGTTATTTTAAAATAAAATATGCAGTACTGTATATCAAATAAATAATAAATCAACTTTTTATGGATCACTCTGGAATATGCAAAGACGCCATGTATTTGATATTTTACATCTCGTAAATTATAAGTTGTAAAAGTAAATAGTACATATTAAATGGAGGTAATGATTGATTGAGTATTATTATTAAAATAATCCAGACTACATTATTATCTCATTTTGTTTTCTTTATGAGGAATATAAAGATACTAGAATGATGCATTTGTGAAGTATCTGGTAATAAATTAAGTCTATTATTTTTTTGTAGCATCTTAGCTTGTAATTTTATTTTCATACTTTCTCATGCTAAAGGAATATTCTTGATCCACTCACCAGTTTTGTTTTAATCTACTGGAAATTCAGTTAGTAAAGCACTCCTAGCACAGCTAGAAAGAAGAGGCCCGATTCCAAGTTGGACAAGCCCAGGTATGAGGCTTGAACAGAAAAATGATAACAAAAGGCATGAAAGTTTTCTCTACAGATGATCTCTGGTGCACTTTTAGTACCCAAAAATTTTGCAAAACCTATTTTTTGGTTTCAAAAAAGGGGGGAGGGGGCGCGGAAGGAGGGAGGGAGAATCCGGTGAATCCACCTTGGATACGCGCCTGGGAGGTGTAGTTGTAGCGAATGCAATGATAGAAAAGGTCCATCCAATAGTATAAGGTATATAGGATTGTCACGCCTCATCTCTAGAAAGATACGAACAAGAGGGACCAGCAATAAGAAACAGTAACTTTGCGGTAGCATATACTACTAAAGGAAAGGGAATTGAAAAAAAACTACCAAGAAACATCAAGTGACTAAATCACATACAAAATAATACAGAGCATGCATTAAAAATTAATGTGCATCCGCAGTCAATTAATGGGGACGAGCAGAGTCTTAGGACAAATAAAGTAATTAAAGTAAGTAAATCCACTGTCCAAGCCTGAAGGCTTATAGGGGAGCTTATTTCCAGTTTTTGTAGCGTGAAGCGGATGAGAGTATAATACTCCACCTGGATGGGACGCTAGTCCATCGCAGGTTACTTCCCAGCAATTTGCCGGTACCCATCATAGAGCTGGGTAGGCTGAAGCAGTGTGAGTAAAGTGCATTGCTCAGGTACACAAGCAACTGGTGTGAGTGTGTCTCGAACCACCGACCTTTCGATTGGGATTCTGAACCACAACCACTGCACCAACTACTCCCACTGAGGACGAATAAACACACAAATAAATAACTACAATAGAAAAAGTTTTTTTGTAAAAAACATTTTTTTGTTTATTAAATATTTGTTACCATAGCTTCTAATAGTAACCCACTACTCTATTAGTAACCTCCTCTCTTTTATAACCCATCCTAAAAATTAATCTATAAAAATAACTCACTACTCTATGGTAACTCATGGAGGTTACTATCAGAATGAAATGACAAATCAACACCTTTCCCTGTTTAACAAGTTTAAAGATGCGCATTTTACAATGTGAACAGACACAAATCCAATGGGGGTGCAACGGATCCGGGCCCCCTTTTTGAAACACACAGACCAACAAATATATTTTTTGCACAATTTTGGGGAGTTAAAAGTGCTCCAGAGAGCATCTGTAGAGAAAAATTTTCCCGGGCCCTAGGCGGGCCCTGGACCCACGCCTATAGTTATCATTTTCCTGTTAGAACCTTGTACCTGGCCTTGTCGAATTTGGCATCGAGACTCTCTTTCTAGCTACGCTGGATCCTCTCCTGGTGATTACATTCCAAACTAGAGGACACTCCAAGAGTGCATACCTCCGCCCTCTTTTGAACTTGAACTTTAACCTTTCAAAACCGAATCACTTCCACATCTTCCTGTACTATAGTTGTTTATTTCCATGAATTTGTTACATAAAAAAGTTAGAAGGGTTACTATTTCCAAGTGGCTAGAATGAGCTTAGTAAAAGTAATACCCAGGCCTAGAATTTCGACGCGAACCCGCGAACCGGTTCGCGCTAATTACCAATTGCGAGAACCAATTTTGGTTCGC
>JAOTQE010105284.1:0-13597 GCA_025631205.1 Nesometra sesokonis
TGCGTCATTAGTATTAAAATGACATTTGACACACAATGCGGTCTCCGAGTTTGCTTATGTGAATCAGTTGTCACAAAGGATATTGTTCTAAAAAAATTAACAAAAAATGTCTAAATAAAATGAAGACGTAGGCGTAAATTGTAAATGTCTACCTGGTAAATGCATTGTAGGTGTTAGACAAAATGTAATTATATATTAGACATATACCTTAAACATTTTATAATATATTTACATTTTATTGTTATTTAATTATAAAGCCATTCATATATTGCAATAATCGTCTTAATCCAAATAATTAACTATAGTATATATATTTTTAAATAATAAGTTGTCAATTTTGTATTCGTTTGTGAACAGTCAAGCGAAACACCAGGATATATAGCAATCGATGTGTTTATTCGTCGTGAATTTCGTAGGTCTGCAAGCTCCAGTTTAAAAAAAAATGGATAAATCATGATTGTTTTTTCTTTGTAAAAAGTTGGGAATACATTTTTATATAAGACGTAACTGCTTTTCTGTAATAAAAATTGTAATGCCTAATTCCATGACAAATTGTCTTACCATTTTCGGGATACATTTATGAATTCTATACAAAGTTCAGGATAACTTTATTTCTTTAGTCTTAATGAATGTTCACGTCAATTAAATAGAGTCCGACTTTGATATTCGAGAATAGGTCGGACGGGCTTAGAGAACGCAATGAATTATTTAGGCCTTTATAACAAATACATTTATAGATCTACAGTACTGCGTATCAATTCTCATTAAAATATATTAAAAATCTTATCAAAATATTAATTAGCACTATATAGGCTTTCATATTTCCTTATTACGGCTGTAGTTAAACAGGATATTAAATAATAAGACATTACTATAGAAACTGTTAAAAATATAAAATACTGATTTCGGATATACTTGTATAAAGTTATCGCAAAGTTGGTTGGAAATTTTGAACAAGCAGATTTCAAATTTGCTTATTTTCTGTTTTAGAGACCATTGGTAACTTCTGGAATTTTGATTAAAATAACCATTTTTCATCTTAAATTGTATATAGAGCCTACAGTCTTCAAATTAACTATACATTTATTATAAATAAAGAAGACGACAAAAATGATAAAGCAGAGGTTTTAGTGAGACATGCTCGAAAAAGGCAGACCAAAAAAAAACACCATTGACATGACAAAAAAACAAACAAGTTTACAGGGTATAAAGACAAAGCCAGTAGAATATACGTTCATAGTTATAAAATGATTACCGTCTGAAGGAGCATGTTCATGAGCAAGTTTATATTGATTGTAATAATTTTAATAATTTGAGATGTTCGCGTTTAAGAGTAACGTTTTTCATTTATCTTTATTTATTTATTTTTCCAGGTAAGTTTTTCCAGAGTTTTGTATCACTAAATCTAATGTTATGATTTATACATTTTATGGGAAAGAACATGTAGATTAAAAGAGGTTTTGCTAAAATGAGTAGTATAAATATGAATTTGGACAGTTACAAAATCGCGTTTGATATAAATAGTTGCAGAAAAAAAACAATAGTATATTGCTGATGTATATTCATATCATTTACTGTAGTGATGTAAAAGAAAATGAACGTATTCGTATGACTCGATTTTTTATTAAGTTCTCATTTATCTTAAGATCGAAACTGGACGGTGGTCTCGTATAGAAATAGAGAGACGTATATGTAAATGTAAAGTAGGTGTACAAGATGAACATCATATTTTGTTTGATTGTGAGCTCACTAGGGAAACTACAGCACAAATCCGAAAGGTGTACTCTACTGTTAGTCAGGTGTTGTTTGGAACCGATATCCCTCTAAACATTGTTCGCAGTGTTATCGATAAGGCAATGCAAATTTCTGAAACATAGTTATAGTCCTATTTTTGCACTTTGTGACTATAATTGTAACTGTTATATTATTGGACTTTGGTCAATAAAGAATAATAATAATAGATGTGAATTCTGATTTTTGTAAGCTTGAGAAGCTATATTGAAAAAAAATTCCGCAAAGCAGAAGCTGATATTCGTTTTCTTAATAGTTATATCAATCAATTTTAATAATTTAAGAGATTAAAAGTGGGTCGGTTTATGACTGGATTAAGTTGAACATTATATTGCTTAAATACCTCCATGCTTTTAGGGCATTTATATGCCTTGGTATCGTTATTTGTTTTCCGATTGTAAGTACCTTTTATTCCATGAATAATGCAAACAACTTCCAAAAAACACCATGGCCACTAATACGAAATATAAACAAACCGTGTTGTAGTTGATTCTTAAATTTCGTGTTGCTTTATTTTTACCGACTCTCTCCAAATGTTTTGATTATATGCTATTTATATAATGTGGATGGAACTCGTTTTACTCTAAGAAACGATTTTGTTATACATTATAAAGATATAAAAAAGATGGCAATTGTAAAAAATAATAAAAGCAAATGTTATAATTTAGAAAATTAAGAATAAAAAAGAACGATGTTAGGCCTATTGTTATTTATATTATGTGAATTGAATTATTTCACTTACTTTTAAGGAAAAATATTATAGTTATTTTAGAAGATGGCGTATGACGTGATTAAACTTTCCTTTTATAAATCTTGTTTAGAAATAGTGAAGGTCAAAGTTTAATGGGATATATTATAACTTTCGGCCATGTTAGCCTACCTGTTTAATGGTTGGTTGTATTTCAAGAAGAAACAGAAGAATGCAGGAAACTGTCTCGACCTTCGAAAAAAGAAAAGGTATCATAAACCGAATCAAAATATTTTCCAAAAATGTATGTAAGAGCACATGATTTTTTCCAAATTTAATCATGAAAGTTTAGATGTCCAAAGAGCACATCACGTTTCATAAATTTGAATTAATTTAATAATTGTAATGTTGTGATATTTTAAACTGAATTTATTGATTGCGTTATACTAAGAAGTTAATTTAATTGGAAATAAATAGTATATATGGAAGGGTCTAGTACATCTTAAAGTTATCCGATTTCAGTTAACTTATTTAGCCTCCTATATTGTATACATGCTTAGGTGTGTTTTCCCAGTGGAAGTTAGAAATAAATGAACGAGTCATTGTTGTATAGGTCGAAAATTTGCACTTTAATACATGAAAATAAATAATTAAAGACCAAAGTAGTATTAGTAATAGTGGATAAGCAAACCATTAAAAGTTTTCTTGTAATAAATTAATTGCTATTGTAAATAAATATAACTATGTAAATTATTGTTGAATAATACGGTATAAGGCCTAAAGCAGAAGACTGTTTTGAACATTTGGGTCGGTCGGCCAGGAATTATTTATAGGCTTCGTTTACTGTATTTTTTATATTAATTTTTGTTTTTCATATAACGTAGTTTACTAATATTTTTGTTAACTTCATGCTTTTCTTACTATATTCTGTATAACTAAAAAACGTTTTCTTGAATTCGAAATTCTTGAAATCTATTCTTAATAGTGTTTTGCAAGAAACCATAATGAATTACTTATGTAAATGATATGTAAATGATATGTACGTTTTTGGAAATTGCAAATGAAACCTGTCCATCCAGTAAAATGTGTGTTTGTCGTTGCATTCTGAGATTGAATGTGATTATTCCCATGATCTGGAATAAATCAGTTATTTAAAGTTATTTATCACCTAATACTATATGTACAGGCCTAGACCTGCAGTGCCATATAGTGTTTTAGATAACTTTATAATAATTCATTAAAAAATTAATTATTGTATCATTGTATTTTATCAGGAATGTCATCAAAAATAGTAACAACATTGCAGCATAAATAATGAAATGCGCTTCAATATACAAACTATTTAAATTTTCATACTTATTTGAAAAATGTATAAATCAGTTGCTATGTATAATATATTTGACTTACTGAATGAAATAAATGTGGGTGACCACCACGAAAGACAAAAAAAAAACATCTTTTCATATAAGTAACTTTTCATACACTTGTGGAAATTATGAGAGGCATTCAATTTAAACGAAGCGCTTAAGCGTCACGGGAGAGTACTGATAAAAACAGGCTGCTTTATTCCCGCGAGTACGGGACTAGACTACTCACCTCTGCCGCTGTTACTGTTATCGGACCTAGCGTGATGGATTTAGTAGTTTCAGGTGGTGGCATGCTTCTATACCACATAATATTTACCAGCATTTCTAACCACATCACCATCATGCAGCACACTGTTCTTTGTAATCGAGTGAAGTTACTTTCAGGTGGTCTTAAGAAAATGGAGAACCATAAATGGTCATCTCGAATAGCCTTTCGCGCATGTCCGTCAAACAAGTAATTAAATCCTTTCATCTGAGAAGCTGTTGCAGCAAAACTCGATCGCACGACCTACAAATCAATTTAATATGTTAGAGATTTTTTGTATAACTAAATCCATAACAATCAGTCACATTTTATTTTAAATAAAACGACAAACAGCTTTCAATTATAACGTTGATTTTTATCATTTGATGTTGTCCAGTATTGTATTCCTCCCTTAAATTGTAGTAGTAATGTTCCTCCTTTGTTATGCATGCCCTATGTTTACATAACCTGGACCTAAAAATATGAAATACCGTGAACAAAGTAAACTTACTAGACCGTCACCTTCAGTCAGCGATAACCAACTATTAAATAGAAAATGGTATATTTCACCAGTCAAAATATTCCGTACAATTATTGAATTTAAGAACCAGCTTTGGTATGATCCTTTTCCCGAATTGTCATGCCAAATTCGAAAAGTTTCCAATTTTCCGAGGTTTCTAATAAAAGGAAAAGTTTATGTCAGTTAAAATGAACTTATCAGTGTGTGAAATTTAATTGGAATTATGTTTTCAACGTTTAAAAAAATGATAGTGGCGAAAGGCAAGTTCGTATGGTTTCAATTTGTTATGCTGTATGTGTTTTTTACACGATCATCACTCCTAGAAAACATTACTTAATATCAGGGGTTGTAGAGAGGAAAGAAAAGGTTACGTACTTAATAATATGCGATATATCACAGTATTCAAGTTGGGTATTTCTGTCGGTGATTTGATATTACACCTGGAGTTATAACACATTATATATTTCTAAAACTGTTTACTGTGTTCTTTTTTATGCACATGAGTCAGGTTGTACACAGAATCAACTGCGTCACAGTCATTGAATTCTATCAATCCAAGATAATAAAGACCCAAAATCTTGAAAATCGGGGTGGCCCCTTTTAAATGTCATATTTCCCATTTTTCGGAAAAATACATAAAATGATCCTTAAGATAGTAAGTAATACTTAACGTTATCCCAAACATACAAATAAATACCGGTAGCAGTTGCCTACACAATAGAAAATCCCGACCGACAGATCTAAGGGGTGGATCCAGCAGTGCTGGATAAGATGGGGCCCGATGCCAGATAGAGGGGTCCGGTGCCAAATTTCGCATTTTTCCGTAGTGGTCTAGGGTCCTCCATAGGCCATTTTCAAACATGATGCCTTTCCTGAGTATCTAAGGCAATTTTCACAGATAATTTATTGCGAACAATAGGGGTTTTTTCAAGTTCAAGTAATATACTTCCAAGTCAAAAAGTGGAGGCGGCTGGGTCGGCTTGGCCCCCTTGGATCCGCGCCTGCATCGAAGGTTTAATAAATACTGTGCTTGGGCAACATAAATAGTTTGTAGACCTAATAAAAACATCATTATTAGCTTGTATACCTCGAGGTTGACATTAGAAATTTGTCAACTGCCCCTCTCTTGAAAACCGGTCTTTCAATTTTGTCGAACGTCCTTACACCAGTGTTAGCATCTGATCCAGACACAATAAAGCGAACCTGTTGTTTAATTAAAAACAAATGTTACAGGTAACGCTGGTGATTCCCTATATTTCCAAATGTAACATGCATTGGTGTTATTGCTATTAAGATGTTTTCACTTATAATATACTTCAAATTTTAAAAGAACCATTAGTTACTTTAAAGAAACATAGGGCCTATTACTTGATCATTTTATTAAGTAATAATTTTAAAAAATTGGTAGGAGGAAACTGAACACAAGGATAATATCTGGAGGCAGAACCAACCAAAAACAAATTAGAGTTTAAAATCAAACACAGGACAAGGCACAAAAACGATACAAAAATAAACAGAAACTTCAATAAGAGACAGGTTGGATCACATTTTGCACGAGGTCTTGTGACACTGAGGACTGATGGTTATCAATGTCACTAACAATCTAATTAAAATTGTCATTATAAAATACATATTGTCAGAATTACCTTTGATTTTGTCGCGGCTGACACACGATCAGCAGTGACTACTGTGAGTTCGTAGAAATACCTATCATGGCTTTTATTGTCAATTAACGGTGCCATTCCGACCTATAATACAACATTTTATTAAGAGATAATTAGGGGCATTTCGAATCGAAAACGGAGTAACTAAGGGAACGATATACGTCATTTTAAGTCCTCCCTGTGCGTAATTATAACTTTTTATATCTGTATTGACTACGTTAATACCAACAAATATAACGGTACTTTTCAAACGAGTACTTTCTGCAAATTACAAAAGGAGATCGATTTTAGCTACAGACTGCAAAGAAACATGTCCAAGGAAACAAGTGTCGTTAATCAATAGAAAAATCGACAATTTTAGAGGTTGATTTTACTGAGAATGGAAGGTTGTTTGTGGATCTAGCCATGTTCCCACGAGCAACCGCAACCGTATTGTGAGATGGCATAGGTAAGCCTCGGTGCATTGAAACACGAATTGAAGACTTACGTTTTACCACCTCGATAATTTCAACTGTTAAAAGAATTTTCTTGAATAAGTATTATATTCATTGAACTCGATACAGCAGATATATGCGCAATATCATTGTTCTATTGTCCACAAAGAAACCAAGATAAACGTTTCATTTTGTACTGGACATGTCCCACTTGCATATTTGGTCATTAGTATAAATTGCCTAAGCGACTCCTCCGCTCATTTCAACTAATCCTCATATTATTGAAACAATGGTGGCAGGCTCCCGTTGGAGAAGATTGACCATTTTCGTCAGGGAAAAGCAAAATACAAATATTGTATAAGTGACCCCAAAAAATAGAAAATAGACATAAAATGGGCCAAAAACGGGAAAATAACGGGGTTTTTTTTTGCTCATCAAGACCAAACGGGCAACTACGCCCACCCGGACTTCAACTGTCGGGGACCATGCCCCCCCCCTCCTCTGTCGGGGACCATGCCTCCCGTCGGGCAAATCCTGGCGCCACCACTGTATTGAAACAATGATCTTTATACAAGTCTCAAGTTTGTGACGCTGGTGGTTAAATGTCATGACCAGAGGATTTATGGTTCTCAACCATGTACTATTTAACGAATAGATAGTGAACTTCAAGAAAATACATAGTCACAAATTGCAATTCCATGCAAGCGCCTACTATTGAATGTGTTCGGAATCCAACCAATCTAACACTATTGTTACGACGAAATTGCGCCGCCAAACTTTCATACAAGTTTCAAATTTAACAGTAAATGAAGAAGTAAATTTAAATTCAAATATAAAGGAACTGACAATATAAAATATATGTAACATATGTAATTAATTTAACAAAAGAATGTTCTAAGATACAATTATAATTATCATTTAATTTACAAGTTTGTGACAAAGGCTGACAACCATCAATACAGTAGTAGCGAATACATGGGAATGCAATTCTACAGTGTTAAGTTCACTATCTAGCCGTAAATAATAAATCTATGATTCTGACTGATTTATGATCTCAAACTTTCATTTAATGTCATGTACTTTTGGCATTTAAATGGAAACTAGGACAACTACCCCCTGACAATCACCCCGGACAACTACCCCATGACAACAACCCCCTAGGACAGCCACCCTCTGGACAACTACCCCCGGACAACTACCCTCCTAGGACAACTACCCCCTGGACAATTACCCCACTAGGACAATACCCTAACCCTAATCCTAACACTAACCCTGAAACTAACCCTAACTTTAACCCTAACCTTAACACTAACCCTAAACCTAAAATCCTAACCCTAACCCACTGGTGGGGTGGGGGTGTGGTGAGTAGTCTAGAGGGTAGTTGTCCTAGAGAGTAGTTGTCCTAGAGGGTAGTCGTCCTAGGGGGTAATTGTCCAGGGGGTAGTTGTCCGGGGATAGTTGTCCTATAGGATAGTCGTCCTAGGGGTGTAGTTGTCCAGGGGTAGTTGTCCTGTGGTGGTAGTTGTCCGAAAGGGTAGTCGTCCTAGGGGTAAATGTCCAGGGGGTAATAATCCGGGGGGTAGTTGTCCGCAGAGTAGTTGTCTGGAGGGTAGTTGTCCGGATACGATTTAAATGAATACGTTAAATTGTAATTCTCCGTATTTATAGTGGCATTCATAATTAAAACATATGTTACCATTGTCTCGTCCCGTTTGTCCTTTCTTCTTGCCCAGATAAATATAAGTATGAACAGAACATAGCTGGTAATACATGTCACGTATATAGCAATGTTATCAAGAAATCCAGCATTTGCAAATATGTAATCGAAGTCAAGAGGTGCAGGAGGAATGAGGAATGAACTTGCAAAAGATGTTAAATGCGTACACATACACTGTGTTTGTGATTCAGTTGTCCCACTTCCGACCTTTAAAGATACAAAATAAATAGATAGAACAAAATTTAATCAAGACCAAATTTGAAACTAAAAAACAAACTTAGACCTATATTAATAATAAAATAAATGATTAAATCTACTCACTATAAGATCAAAGTTGAAACTAAAACATCGTTATAAACATAGCTCTGCTTGTAAATGTCTAATTTACTGTTAAAAGTGTAAAAATAAAACAATGAATATTTAATGGACATGCATGGTGTTAGCGTTTCGTAAATTCTGCAATTTACACAGGTCAAAGGCAATATTAAAATGACATGGCAATTTGCATATCAGGTTTTACTAATACTATAAAACACGGGAAGCACGGAAGCATTTTTGTAGAGACTTTGGTGTCACAGTGACAAATAAGTTGGAGAGTATGCCTATTTTTTTGTTGGATCAATTCCTTTAATATTCCTGCATCGCCTTGATATGAGCAGGATGATGTATGTTAATTCAGTGGGAATTTCAGAGACTATTTCTGTTTAGTTGGAGCGATTACTGAATCAACGCCATATCCCGTCCTAAAATAGGCTGGTGCACTGTGCTCCGCTCGTGCTTTATTAACTTGGTCCAAATTTGAAATGTTTTTTGTAACATGCTATTTCATCTGTAAGCGAAGAAAACAGATTCTAAAATAATAGTAAAATCAGATAGTCACCTCGCATCCGGCATTACTCCAAGTATTGTTTTTCTTATTCCAGAAATTACATCCAGATAGAAATATTCTAACGCTGTAGTTACAGGTAAAGGTTTCCGATACGATCATGGGTTCCGGGACCTCAAATACAGACGAGGAGGAGCTACTATGAGCGGCATCATCTTCGACCTCAATTAACTCTGCTACACCCAAGTAAAAAACGCCTGTACGTTGGCCAATAATGCTTGACGAGATGAATATACGATACACGTAATCTGTAACAAGATTATAATTAACTTACCGGAAACATGATTTCCAAAACAAAGAAAACGAATAAAAAATGTATTGATATTTTTCAGCAAAGTATTGAAGGCAAACAGGGTAAAAAGTACAACTACGTACAATAAACGCATAATCAATGAACGAACTTGCACATTAAAGGAACCAACTGGCATAATGAGTGAACCAATCCGCACAACAAATGAAAACAATTGGCAATGAAGAAATGAACACACATGACGAACGCACAAATGCTGAATTCCGTGGCATGTCAATTATGCAATTAGGAAAACATCAACACTAACCATGGTGGAGCTGAGGTGAGGACATTAATGCCACACTGATCAGTAAGTCTCTCAACCGATCATTAACATAATGTGAAATGTATGTCAAAAATTTCTACATTCAAGGTTATCGACGTTATTATAAATGGATTTAAAATACATTAGTTTGAATAATTATTCTGAAATCTCATTTATGCAAAACAACAACAATTCATAACTTTCAGTGCAACAAACGAATTCAAATGCATGAAGTTGACACGGCAATAAGAAGGTATTTTGTCGATAATTAATAGCATTTTCTTTAAAGAGAGCGTTGCGTATTTGAACATTTCTTAAACTTCTCCACTTACCTTCAATATTATTGGATGCATGAATCTGTTCAATAAATATATTGTTCTCGGTATCTGGATAATCGTCGTGTGCCAGAGTTATTTCGTAGGTTGTATTAAAACAATGAGGTTGAAAGTCCATTGATATTGCTGTACCTGTGATTTCCAAATCCACTCTATGGTACATTCTAAATTTCTCTTTGATTGGTTCAGCTGTTACATTCTGCCATGGTATAAACTGCTGTCCATTCTTAGGGATTATAATAACAATAGGCTCCGATGTATCCGTTACTGTATGCTCTGCTCCATCTTCTTGTTTTAAAGACAATGTCATAAGTGTAGAATGAATGGAAACGCGATTAACCGAGTCTTCGAAGTTATACGGATTTGAAGTAGTTAGCTTTACCTGAGAAAATCATGAACATTTTAAAATCATATTGTAAAAAGGCTTCTATTCATGACGATGACTCAATTAATGTCGAAAACTTTGAATCTCAAAATGATGACATGTATTGCACTATTTGGAGTACGGTATGCATTATACTTTCTTCTCTGAAATTGATCAGTGGAACTTTCGGTAGTGTATCATTATTTGCATATTTGTAAATGTAATATCTGTTAAATCGTACTTCTAAATGGAACTACATTAAATAAGAGCTCGATTATACTCAGCTCAATAAGTAATCCTGGTGCTCTTTTGTCCAGGGGCGAATCCAGTGGAGCTAGAAAGAGGGGGCCCTATGCTAAGTTGGACAAGCCTAGGTATGAGTATTTAACAGGAAAACGATAACAATAAGCGTGTGTCCAGGGCCCGCCTAGGGCCCAGGAAAATTGTTCCCTACAGATGCCCTCTGGTGCACTTTTAGCGCCCCAAAATTGTGCACAAATATATTTTTTTGGTTAGAAAAGGGGAGGTCGTGTCCGTTGCCCGTTGCCCGCACCCCTTGGATCCGCGCCTGCTTGTCTGTTTTGCATACTTGGATGTTTGTATGTGATTACTAAATAAACAAATCATGTTTCTTTCTAAGACTATGGTAAGTCGACAAAAGGTGAAAAAAAAGACCCGGTATATTTTATACTCTCCTTGTAGTAAATATTACGAGGATTAGAAGTTTAGTGTTGTTTAGTTTTAAAAAACATAATGGATGGCCATGTTAGATTAGAAGTTATGCATATTATTAAAAACAGGGACATTAAACACCAGGAATATAAGTGAATTGTTACTACTGTATAAAGGGTTGGTGTATTAAAAACAAATTATGATTTCTTAACATTTGAATGACAAGGAATACATTCGTTATTAAAATTTGGTATAATTAAATTAGTTGTATAATGATTTTTTAGCTGTTTGTTTAATACGTAGGTCTAATAATAGAACACAAAATGTTTTATCGATATAGTCTGTAACTTTGGTTACCTGTTACATCTATTTCAATGTATTGTTATTGTTATTGTTATAATTACTATTATTATGAATGCGATGTGGGGTGGAGTGGGAGGTTACAGGTTATAACAGAACTAAAATGCATTATTATTAATAGATAATTAAATGCGTTATCTTAATAAATAAAACTTGTACATGAACTTGAATGAATTTCAATGGGGAAATCCTAATCAACCTTTTCAATAAAATCTGAATAAAAATCAGTGGCAAGTTACACTACCTGTAAGTCAATGGCATTTTCCTGTGAACAGGATGCTTCTCCAAGCAGTATATTGCATTGTGGAACTAAGAACCGTCCTCCGTCCGCTTCTATTGGTTCTTGACCAAGATCCGTGGCATCCGATCTCTTCAGTAACAATGAAGCAGATGCTGTAGAGATGGTAAGTGGTGGTTCGTGACGACTTCGGCCTCTCATAGCCATACTACCTAATCGATCAAATAAATTATCGAGTTCAACGACTTCGCGACTTGCCTACCGATAAAGAAATTAAAAACAATAATATTTAATAATTG
The DNA here is from genome assembly GCA_025631205.1 of Nesometra sesokonis. Taxonomy (NCBI): domain Eukaryota; kingdom Metazoa; phylum Echinodermata; class Crinoidea; order Comatulida; family Antedonidae; genus Nesometra; species Nesometra sesokonis. The sequence continues at coordinate 12,134 of JAOTQE010105284.1, forward strand.
ATCTGGCTGTAGCTCTAACTGTACGGTAGTGAGTTATGCGGACGAGACTCTCATCTCCGTATATACAATCGATGTCTGCCCAACACACTACTGTTTCTACTACTACTACACTACTACTACTCCCACTACTACACTACTACTACTACTACCACTACTACCACCACCACCACCACCACTACTACTACTACTACTACTACCACTACTCCCACTACTACTACCACTACTACTACTACTACGTGACTACTATCACTAGCATTACCACTACTAATAGGCCTCCCACTACCACCATTAGCAGCAGCAGCACCACCACCACCATTACTACCACTACCAACAATACCACCACCAAAACTACCACTACTACTCCTACTACCACTACTACTGTGGCTACCATTTCCAATTCAATTCAAGGCACTGACTGATGCTAAAGCTACGCCTACACCACATGAACCACCACTGCTGCTGCTACTGACACTAATACTGCTATAATGGTATAATGAACACTGCTGGTAAAATATTTTGTTTATACCATAGATTTATTATTTACGGCTAGATAGTGAACTTCCACAGAATACCTAGCTTAAAGTGCAGTTCCATATAAGCACCTACTATTCCGGAAACCAACCAATACAATCGCGTTATGTTCTAACACTGTGCTAAGTTGAAATTGCGCACGCGCAAACTTTCATAGAATTTTCAAATCTATCAATAAATGAAAGTAAATTTAATAAAAATCTAAAGACATTGATAACCTAAAATATGTGTTTCATATGTAAATAATTTGTATGACAAAACAATGTTAAAAATACAATTATAAAACAGTTATTGTTATTTAACTTACATGTTTGTGACAAAGGCTGACGAAATCAAAATAGTAGGCGCCTACATGGGACTGAAATTCTACAGTGTAAAGTTGACCATCTAGCCGTAATAGTAAATCTGTGGTTTATACACTGTCGATAATTTTATAAAAATTAACAAACATTAAACTCACCCGAGTTGTGTCCGATTCATTTTTACTTAATGGGTTTGCGAATATAAACGAAGACCCCTATTTTAAATAAAATATAACCTGTATTAAAATTTATAGCATGTGTAAATCAGACAACATTTATTCAAAAGTACAATTTAAAATATGTAACATTGATTAAACGTGTTAATTCCTAATGCAGGAAATTGTCGTAGGGTTTTATTTTAAGATTTTGTCCTTAAAGGGCAGGTTCACCCAAAAAATTACTATTCATTATATGTTTCAGTTTGTCATAAAAAGTACATTCACCCCTATTTGCGAAGTTTTAGGATTTTTTCCCTGTGTATTAAGAAATATAATAAAAATAAACGCTAGATTTCATTCCTATTCTTTTACACACAAAATAGCAAAGTGGGTAACTTTTTATTATCAAATAAAAATGGCTACTTTACACTATATAAAAACATCAGAAATGAACAATTTTGGTTAAAACACAC
>JAOTQE010105295.1:0-13594 GCA_025631205.1 Nesometra sesokonis
CTTTAAAAATGATCATACTTGCTAAATTCAATGTGTATTTCAACAAAATTTTTGGGTAACATTCACACTCGCCCTACGTTATGAGATAGGACTTTACGGGTTGTTTTGGTTTTCATACCCACGAAGGCTAGTTTTCGTGACATCACAGGCCATCGCTAATTCGGTCTATTGGTACTGAACTCTCTAGGAAAGGATCCCATCAATTTATTTGCAGCACAATAAAGATACCTAATCAGTTATTAACATTTAATTGCTTCTAATTAAAAACTAAACCTAAGGAAAATAAAGCTTGACATTATATCGACAAGTGCTTTCAAATTGGAGAAGAGACAAAATTATTTCTATGTAGAAGGTTGATTTAATTCGAAAGTAATTATTTTAAGTTTTAATGAAGTACGATGTTTCAGAGGGAGTATAGGTCTTTCAGAGGTGGCGAAACGTTTTTGGATTGGGGGTGGACGAGGTTAAATTTTGTTCAGCTACCCCACCCCAGGAGGGCGTATCCAATTATCGAGAAAGAGTGGTGCTCAATTCAATTAAGGGCGAATGTTCCCCCCTGAGTTATCACTGGGGGACCCATCCCCTCCATCCATCCCTCTTCCGCCGCCCCTAAAGTCATTTTTGATGATGACAAAATTAATGTTGAAATTATACAGGTCTCTCTTGAATTAATACTACTTTTGGGACCATTGTGATAGTGGTGTTCATTGGGCTTCAAAAGTGGTCAGTAATTAGAGAAGTCTTTAATTAGAGATGACCTGTTAATTAAAAGATGAAGACGAATAAGAAATTAATCCATTTATCTACCCATCATACTTGTAGACGTGTTGACAGTGGTAATCTCATGTTTTACCTTGGGTGCCGATTTGACCAGTGTGGGAAAATACATGTTTATATGCTTAACGAAAATATATGTTGTTCTTTTACTGCTTAGGATCGTTCATTGTTTCTCATAATGTCTGCCGAATACCTTGATCATTGTTCCTGTTGCCAGAGAAGAAGAAAACAATTTCTTTGTGCCTTTAACCCCAATAACCCATGAATACAAATTCTACTCAGGGCTCACTTATCTACTTATCTTTATGTGCTTTTATCCTATAGGGAGGCTGAGTGTGGATTTTGTTTAACCCTATTCGTTCCCCTTCATAATCCTCTCCAATGTTGTGTTCAGTGATTATGTACTGTAATTGGCAACTACAGACAGAACCTGTGGGATTAAATAATTGTGTGAGGTTTCTTGAGAATATTAAGTTTAATTACTAGTTTCCTGTACAATAAATGTTTTGTTTACAAATTGTACATACAGTACTTATTTTCATCATAACAGCACATACAAAAATGTCTTTGTTTCAATCATTAAGATATACTTTGAATTTTTGTTAGTTTTGAAAGAATAACAACGTTTAAACTCACCTAACGTTTTCTGTGTTGACAATGTTTGGTGAGTTAAACGTTAATGCTATTCCTTCGCAATATTTTTTATGGAAGGGCACGCACATAAGATCCACAGATTTTTTGACACTCATATATTTTCCTGGCCTGTCTCACAGTCTTTCTGGTTGTGTTGATCATTTTATTACTTTATTGTGCACAACTGGCATCCCATACTTGAAATTGCTCATCCCAAATGCCATCAAATGTTTTCCACAACAATTCCAAAAGTTCTCAAAATATTTATACTGATGTTAATTTTAATTAATAATTTAATGTTTTTTCAGATGTGCTCAGGGTTGGCAAGGAGAGTTTTGTGATATCTGCGTCGTTCATCCAACATGTCAGCATGCGAGGTGTAATGCGCCCTTTGAATGCTTTTGCGAACCTGGTTGGGGCGGACAATATTGTAACCAATGTGAGTACAATTAAATTTAATACTATTTTTAAAAATGATTGATTTCAGGGAACATTTTCGCCAGTGTAGCGTAGCAAAACACTACACAAAAATGAACATTTGGTACACAATTTTAGGCATGTATCGTATAAAATCAACATATTAAAAAATGTATTCACATAGCATCAATATGTACTAGCAATTATTGCTAATCAATATTTTGAAATAAAAATTTCCCCTGGATTTTGTTGAACAGGTTAATGGACCATTCCAAAATTATCCTGCTGCATTTACTGCAGTAATTCTATTAACAGTACAGTCGACCTCATTTATATACTCTTCCGGCTGGAAGCTGAGCTGATAAATAAGAAGGTTCATGTAAGTTGTTCACATTAGGCTTACAAAACAATCTAGTAAGAGTTATAAAATTCTATCATCATCCATAATTATTTTTAGTAATTATTATCGTAGTTAACTATTAAATTTTGCCCATTTTTTAAATTCCACTTTTTCTAATTGTAATATTAACTAATTTAAATGTTATAATGTAATGTTAGACTGTACATAGGGAAATTGTTTAAATTTTATATTGTAGACTTTTTCTAGTAATGTTTGGTGTCTGCTATATGTTTCGTTTTATGTTTAGGCCTTCATGGTTGTGCTTTTAGTATCCAAATTCAAATTTTTTTTTATTAATTAATCATTGTACAATAAAGATTATTGATTATTAAGAAATTTTTATAAAGCAGTTTTCAAACAAAATGAAATCCTTTAGTGCATTTTAAAAAAAAACATTTTAATCAATTCTTATTTACGTCAACAGTTGCCTTGGTTCTACTCAAAGAAATTCAAGTGCTTTATATAAATGAATCTTGAGTTCTTGATCACCGGAAATTATTTGCAAAATAATAATTTGTAATGTAATAAATTATAATAATATAGTGTAGTTAGTGTATTAATTTATGACTAGGATTAGTTTTTGGTCCCTAATTGTAATTATAATTAAACCTTGACTTTTTTATGTGTCATATTAATTCAACAAGAATATATTCGTTGTGAATAGATGCGACTAGTGAATTTTTTCATAAACCTATTTAATTGGAAAGTATAAATATCAATGTTATCATTATATGAATTGATTAGTTTTGATATATTCCAGATATTCAATAAAAAAAAAACAATTATTTTATCAAATCAAAATATGTTATTTTAGTGATTTTGTTAATAATTTAATTAACCTGAAAGGTCCACTATTCAACTTCAATAAAATATAATATATACTCCAAGTAATGAGATACATGTGACCGTGACAGGATTCAATATTTCGACATAAACTATGTCATCATCAGTGATGATGATCCTGATGATGACATAATTTTTGTAGAAATATTGAATCCTGTCATGATGGCATGCATCTCATTGCTTGGGGTAGGGCTAAAAATTATACTGTTATTTGAGATAATGCACTGCAATTGTAATATACATCAGGGATAAACTAAATTTAATTTAATTGCAAAGTTGTGGAAATGACAAAGAAATATAATATAATGATATTTAATATTGTGAATAAAAATAACCGCAGACAGGATTTAACTTGACCAGTTAGTCATGATGTGGTTGAGAAGGCTTGAGACTTCTAGAGATCTTTAAGTAGGAATACCAATGGGTCAACAGATTCATTGACCTTTAGTTATTTATCCTCTGTTTGGCTTCTGTAATCTTCAGCTTTTCCACATCTCCATGGTATGCCTAAATACATGTCATAATGATATAGGTAATCTCTTGTAATATCTAGTTGAGAGTGAAAAGCAAGGATGAAACAAAAGTACACATGTTGCAATGAGGCTAAATTAGGGCCAGCCAATTGCAATGTACAGGTTAGTACATGCAACATGCCAGGCCTCCCTATGGCCTCTTTTACGCGAAGGCCAAATGGGGATAGAGGTGGTCTAGCCCTGGCAATCTCATCAGTAAGATTAACCAAGCATGCCTGGCCTGCTACCAAATTTTATCCTAATAGAAAGCATGTGAAATGGCTCATTTGGGCCTTCATTTAGGCCTATGTGTACCCTATTTGTCAGCCTGTTTTTCTATGACTTACGAGTGTGTGTTTAAGACTGTAAGCAACATTGAATGGGTCAAATATAAGGTTCCCAGTGCCAGATAATTTTATTTTGTTTTTTTGGCCTTTTCCCCAATGTTCAGATGGTTATTCGCTTAAAGACAAATCAAGCGCAAGCCAAAGTTCATAATATTAATACTCAACAATGGATTAAAAAAAAAAAACAATAGTTGTACTGTATCTTCCTTGATGAAAAAAAAAAAGGAAAAAGAATTTGAAGCCTTGAATTATTTACCTTTAAAATCTGTAGATGGGATTTAAAAATAGAGGGCGCTATATTCTATAGATAAGTAATAGGCCTATGCCTACATACATGACTTCAAAAAAAAAATTCTAAATTGAACTGTAAGCCTATATGTTGGGTTTAATCTTCGGAAGTAGGACAAATCGGAAGGGGGAAGGATAACAGGAATAGGCATATATGCACAAAGGAAAGGCTGGGCAGGATGGGGCGTGAGATGCGGATGTCAGAGTGGATGGTAGCGGTCTGACATTTTTTTAAAACCAATTGTATTTACAGAGGTGGGAGTGTTTAAGTTTAACTAGTACAAATTTCCTCTAATATATTGAAGAACGCTCGACATACATTTTAAAATGGTTTGTTAGTTTTAAAATGTCCTTCCCATTGTTATAATGCAGTCATCACTGTTTTTTCTGTTCAATTATATAAAAATGTTGTTTTAATTAACAATAAAATCTAATGTCATTAAATACATTAAAATGCTGAGGGGTCAAATTTAACCCTTTCACTGCGTTCCCCCGGTACTACTGAGGATAATAAAATGTTGTTAAGCGGCCTACCCCCGGTAATACTGGGGGTATGATAAATCGTTATTTTAGCATACTTGGCTATTGCTACACCCACCCTCTTAGTTTCTAAACCATCCATAACAAATTTCCAATTAAAAAAAAAAAAAGTATTTTCCTCTATAATTTTTATAAAAATTCATGTTTTTCATGATTTTACCGAAAACATTTATTTATGTCTACTTTGTTATAACATGACAAAAATCGTTCAAACTTTTGATATTTGTATTCATAGTATGTATCTGCATTATGGTCCAGTGTAAAAAATATATCCTATAAACATTTTTTGAAGAAAAAGTAGTTTTTTTACAGAATTTGATGGAAAATTGAATAAAAATGGATACTATGACATCATGTGACGTCATCATGCAAATTTTTCCCCTCCCACAATAGGGCAACATATGTCCCACCCTAACACACAAAAATAATTTTGAAAAAAATATCATTTAGTATTTTCTTGACATTTATTTAAAAATCACCTATTTTTCATACAAACATGTCCCGTACATAGGTGGGACTAATGCACTTGTCAAGTGTATTCCCGGCCCCTGGGTACACGGGGACGGCCGGGACTTGCATCAAAATTGGCCGGGGATTTTAGCAATTTTTTCGCCCGGTTAGGCCGGGAGTTTTTTCGGGGGATATTCACAATAAATATGCCCAAGTGGGCCAGGCATGTACTGGAGATTAGTTAATTGTGCCTGGGTAGGTCGGGCATTTATGTTTTTTCCTTGAGATTTAACACACAATTGGCCGGGGACTGCAAAGCAAGAATTTCCCGGCTGGTCAGGGTTTTCCACATTATTTTTGTCCAGGACTTAGCTGGGTGTTGTAACATTGAAATAATGCAACTTGATGAAAGTCCCGGCCATCCCCGGCTACCCAGGGCTGGGAATACAATTGACACCCCACAGTGAAAGGGTTAATCGTTGTCTTATGATGTAAGTGGCCGTTGCCATGTGCACTGTTCACACATGATACGCGTATTTAGATATCCTTATAGGCATTTTTCAATATTTGAATTTGCATGTGTGCATTGTAGCAGTGTCGTAGGTTGTTAAAAGTCAACAGCATGGTTGACCTTTTCCATTTTTACATTTTCGTCCCGGGTATTTAAAATGGCAATAAAAAGCATTTAAAATTATGATAAAAACTATTTCTATAAAATTTGGATTTATCCTACATAATAATACTGAGCTTTCACGTCAGCGGCGGATGGACTCACTGACGGTAATCTGATGCGAAAATCGATCTACCATCCCACATCCATGACCCCGACCCCCCCTCCCCATCACAAATTGGTTTGGGCCAATTTATCATTGGTGGTGAATTACGAGTAATTGTAATTGTGGAAAAAAATGTGGCGTCGTCGTGTATCACACACAGAGATAGGCCTAGATAATTTTATTATAATAACTTCAGATCATATTTTTTAAATTTTTAATCTCAATTATCATGTACATTATGGTCTATTATTATCTGCTGTCATATATTGTGTTTGTGGTATCAGAATGCAGTGTTAGACAAAGGATAATTGCTAGAATTTATAATGTGTCTAAAAAATAGCAAACCATGTCATTTAATTCAAGTGCGAATAACGGAAAGAGTAAGCTTTTGAAATGTTACCCGTTTTCCAGTTACAATATTCCCATTTTGAAATATTTTGCGATTGCGGTTTTAGGTGCTCTGTTATGATAATCTCTACATTAACTAATGTAACCGCAATAACACTATATTATAATAAGCATCAATTTGAACTGCTCATCAACCTTGGATTATAATACTTGTCAATAATCAGATTGTATTATGACAAAGGTAGGCGTGTCTGATGACACATTTAAGGCGTTGTTTTTATTGATTCGGATAAAGTACAGTGAACTCTTAAAACTGACCAACCTTTGGACCATTACTTTTGTTCGGTTTTCAATGTAGTCTGGTTTAGAGAGAGTCAAATGTACCTATGTTATTTTCGTGATTTGAAGACTTGAAAAGGGGTCTAGTTTTAGCATGAAAACATTACTACTGTTTCAGCATAGACATGTTGAACACATTTTTGGTTGCTTAAGCAACAAGTGACGTAACACTATCCCTATCTGCAAAGTTTTCAAAGTGCTATTTTTATGTAATTTAACAAACTAATAAATTCTATCTAGATAGACAGAATGTATTAATATATAAAATTCTGTCTAGTTATACAGTATAGTCAGAATATATATTAATATTTGCTACTACTCAGTAACTGATGTTTAGTATAAACCTCCATGAGGGATAGGTCATCGTAGGCAAGGGTTGACATCTTTAAGATTGTTTGATATTACTTAATAACCTTGTATTCCAGGAACTTGGACCCACCACCTGTTTTGTGGTACTAGTTTGTGTTCGCTGATGCGTGACAGGAACTGAACCCTGCTCTTGCAGCTACCACTAATAAGCAGATACATGTTGTTTTTTAATTAATGGTTAATGCTGTAAAATTGATAAAATGCACAATATAAGAGATTGCAGGCCTCGCAGAATTTTAAAATATTTTGTTGTCCTTTGGGTAACCAAGGTTTAAATTTTGGTTGCCCTCACAGTTTTTCAGTTGTCCATCAATTTATAGAAACAATTTTAGTTGTAATTGACTGTTGAGATATTGCTAAGCCAGCTAATTTATCTTTCTTTACTAGACCTCTAAGAGTTTTTCTAAAGCCCCTAATTTTTTTTTCTGGAACCAAGATGACTTGATGATCGAATAGCATGAGCCAAGACATTGTTGACCATTGGGACCCATCCTAATCAATTTTGGTTGCCCCATGTAAATTTTTGGTTGCCTTGGGCTAACGGGCAACCAATTCTGCGAGCCCTGGATCTATAAGTGCAGGTAAGTATGAAGATATAAATGGAAAACAATCCAAGAGAGTGGACATCAGCATCCAGACTGTACTTTTAGAGGGAGATGTGGGGAGGAAATGGGTAGAAGGTTTGCATGAAGTCCTTGTGGGGAAATTCTGAAAATGTTGGCCTCAACGTACCCATAGGTTCCATAATATTTTGTTAAGAAACCCTCACAAAAGATAGTTGTTTTTCTCATAATATAATTTAGGAGGTATGAATGCACTATACAGCATACACAAGCTGTACTCTAAATGTTAATTGATATTCCTAAGATACGTAGATCCATCGACATTGTAATGAATGAAAACATGTTTTTGAGATAGTATGTAAATCTGAACTGATCAATTAAAAGTAGGCTACCGTTCACTACATCTGCACATAAGAAACTTTTCTGCAACAAAACCGACCTAAAATGTTATAATAAAATATACCTGATACTCAAAATTATTTTAAAAGAATCACATCTCAAATATATTTCTTCAGACCTATTTTAGTGATTATCTCGCCTACGGTACAACTAATTTTGGGGTGAGACCAATACAATCTCTACTATAGGCTGAACAAATAAACTAGACTTTTTTTCATACAATATAATGGTTTGAGATTTACAGCAGGCGGCCTTTTTTATTCATAAAATTCAGTATATTATTTGACATATGGTCGACGTATGTGGGCAACATATGCGTAACAACGGTGGGCGTTTTTGAAATGTCAAAAGCTAAACTGTTTAGTGTAACATGTGTTTAGTTTGTTTAAAATTTAACAAGATGTAACATTGCTGTTATTAGTACGGTACTGTTTTTAGATTTGGTACTCGTTAACAACTAATATGTTTGCTGAAAATATAGAAACATAAATATTCATGCTCAAATTTGAGGACATTAGGTCTCCAGTGCTGAAACTAGAAAATATATAAAAATAATAACATTTTCAATACTATAGTTTTAGAATTGCACAAAAACTGTTGGTAAATTATTGGCAACCTTCTATTTTCAAAATTGTATTTCATTTAATGAAACAATATTTCACAACTTGTGACCTGTAGTACGTGAAATCTTCCGTTGTTTTAAATTTAACACAGATTTATGCGAATGGTGTCATTTTAATTTTGTTTTTAAAACATTTAGACAGGATAGCATAATAGAATGATACTAAATTCTGTTATTATAAAAAAATATGTGTGATATAGTGATTGAATATAACCTTTTAAAAAATGGTATTATATTGAAAAAGTTCTAAATTGGAGGTCTCTTACTGTAGGGGTCATTAATTGAAAGGGTCTAATTGCTAATTGCAGGTATGGAATAAGAGGGTAAAGCCGGAGCATGCCCCCACCCCCACCATATCTTTAAGGTACATGTGTACTCGCCCTCCAAATTTTCACCCAAAAATTAAATAATGAGTAGTATATGACAATTTTAATAGAAACAATTTTCAAAACAAAAAAATTGGCATATAACTTAATTTTAATCATGCACGCCCCCCCTCCCTCAACTAGGCCTATTGCATAATCCTGGGTCCACCCTTGAATTTGTAGGTAAAATGCATCTTTAATTGAAGGGGGTTTTAATCAAATGCGATTTTTAATTGGAGAGTTAATTAAAGGATGTGTTTTATTAGAGGTTAGTTAAGGAATCATTTAAATTGTCACAATCTGTGAGAAATTATGAATCATAAATGCTACACCATTCCCATTTTTCAAAATAAGATCTTTTAAGAAGAGCCTCCTAGTGATATATATTGATGTATATTGATTAGGATTTGCGTGTTCAATCAACTGAAGCAGATAAACAAGTTGACTTATCCGTGATCAATATATGAAGCGTTAAAACTATACATGATGATAGTGTGTGGTAGGGGTAAAAGTACTGTATACAAACTTGGGAGTTAGTACTATGATAAATGGATTTGGGATAAAAATACTGCCTACCATCTTATGAGTTACCACAGCAAATGCATTGAGGTAATAGTACAGTCTACCAACTTAAAAGTTACCTCAGTAAATGCATCTGGGTAAAAGTACTGCCTATAAACTTAGGATTTAATGCTGCGGCAAATGCATTGGGATAAATGTACCAGGTAAGTTTTATACCTCCCTGAAGTACCGTCTACCAACTTATCATTTACCACAGTAAAATGCATAGGGTAAAAATAATGCTAGAAACAAAAACTTGGTGTACTTGTGAATGGTAAAATTAATGGACACAAAAACTGTTAATACCAGTGAGGGATAAAATACTTGAGATAAAAACTTTTAACAACTGAGAGGGGTAAAAGTACTGGCATTAAAAATATACTAGTGAGGGACAAAGTACTGGAGATAACCCCTTGGTACACCTGTGGGGGTAAAATTACTGGAGAAAAACCTTTGGTACACCTATGAGAGGTAAATGTATTGGAGACACAACCTTGGTACATCTGTGAGGGGTAAAATATTGGATTCAAAACCTTGGTACACCTCTGAGGGGTAAAAATACTCTACACAAAGCCTTGGTATATCTGGGAGGGATAAGGTACAGGAGACAAAAAACATGGGTACACCTGTTGGGGAGGGAGTGGGATAAAAATACTGCTGCACACAAGACCTTGGTAAACTTATGAGGGACAATTAGACAAAACCTTGTTATGCCTGTGAGAGTAAAAGTACTGGAGACAAACCCTTGGAACACCTGTGGGGGTAAAAGTACTGGTAACAAACCCTTGGTACACATATGAGGGATAAATGCAGTGGCGGTGCTCCGGCAGCTCTGGTGTAGGAGAAACCCCCTCACCCAATCTGCAGTAAAATTACTACAGATGAAGTTTAGAGTTACCAATTTAGTGCTGGAGGGGTACAAGTATTGTATTCATTCTTGGTATCAGCACATCTAATCTGTGATAGGTAAAACTAGGCCTAATATTTACCCACCTGAGAAGGCCTACCATCTGCTGAAGCAATGCACAATGGGTAAAATATGTATATGCATCCTGCCCAAATTATTTAATTCCCTATGCAACGGGGGATAATTACTTTTTTGGTCCCACCTATGTTGCACCTTTTATAGACCAATTTAATGAGATGTCACAATTTTTATTTAATTACATAATTTATTAATAACTAAAAATTATACTTTTAATCTTTTTTCTTAAAACTGTATTTATGATAAAATACAATGATGTATAAAACAGGTAGACATTTTTTTGACAAAGCTTTTTGGTTTTGTTATTGTAATTAATATAAAGCTGACTTCACCTGTGTTTATATCTCAAGTAGTAAAGTATAGCACGTACTATACAGGACTTTCCAACAGTGTTGGTTAATATAGCAAAGATTGGCAACCCCCAAGGTCATTTCTACACAGATGATACATGCAGATATATCCAAGTAGTATTCTGGCTTTTGTTAAGATGCTAGCTAGGTCTTTATCCACTGCTTACCAGGTATAGGTCACTTTATTAATCTCGAGGGGTGTGCATATGTCCCAGGAGGGAAAAGGTAAGATTTAGGGCCGGAACCGCCTTTGTTCTATTAGTGTTTACTGATGAATGGTGCGTTGAGTGCAACGTGTGCCTATCACTCGTAACATGTGTGCTGGCAAACGGTTTATTATTAAGTCAGTTTTGTTTCTTAATCCTTTTCTTGTCCAATGTGTTTTTTATTCCAAATATCCTGAATGGTAATTATTACAATAGAATAAGCGGTTAATAGAAAATAATAAATTGAATTCTTTTAGAAGTATTAATCAATTAGGTGTTTTAGATTAAATGACATTTATATTGGTATTTAAAAAAAGACAATAATGACAATAATGCTTGTTTTTATTTTTATTTGTCTTTTTTAATTTTAATAATGTCAGTTCTACTTCTTTTTTGAGGTTTCATAAAATCAATTTGAATCAATTGAAACAAAGATAAAGAAATTTGTCCTGGTTATTGGACAAAATTTACGTTAAAAATATTAACATGTCACTTCCACAAAGAAAGACAGTTGAGAGACATTATCAAAACCATCTTTTTTAAAATTTATAGTGGCTAAAACTACTATACGATTGACTGAATAAATCAACATTTTCAAATATTTATTATTTATTTTCAAATATTGTATACAGCCACAGATATGGGGAGGGGGATCTAACCCAGACCCTGTGCCCCTATTTATCTGGAAGAATATTATTTTAAGATAAAAAGCTAATTTTTTTCTATAAATTTTCTTTGAATCTTGTCTCTCAGATACCTAGGTACTACATCTACTTTCAAAAATTGTTTTGGGGAGGCCCACTAGACATACCAAGTATTATAGATTCAGGGTGAATTTTGACACCGGGCTCCCTCAGCTTTGCTGGATCCACCCCTAGGTGCCCATATATGTACACTGTACACACCTCACACACTGACTGACATTCCATGTTCCTTTAATGTTTAAGCTTAATATTCCAATTATTATCTTAAAATTGTGTAAAATATTTACTGTAAATAGGAATAATCTTTGACAATTCTTAATTATTATATTTACTGTATTCATAACTTTAAACCAGTGTATATTCTTTTGCATGTACTTGTAGGCCTACTTTGTTGTTCTTTGACGTTTTTTCTGTATCTCAAGACAATTTTCAAAACTATGTTGTGTTTTTTGGACAATAAAGATCCGATTGATTGAGTGATTGATTTAGTTTGCTTATTACACCATTACCATGGTCAGTTCAATTTATCTGGAGTTTGATCCAGAGTTGAGTTTATCAGTAGATATATTTGGTAATGTACAAAACATTCATTGTACCTAATCTTTGGACTTGCAATTTAGATACCAAATACTAGGAATTCAGTAAAACAATGTCACACTGATAAGTTCAAACTGTTCATGGAGAGGCCAACTGTCTTAGAATTGAAGTTGTTTTCATGTGTACATAATGTATGTATTAATAATTTAGTTGGAACTATACTTTTGAATCAGTGGCACTCTTCTAAAGAGATGGTGCAACCAGAAAAATGTACAGTACATAACAAAGAAAACTTTTCAAAGAACAACATTTATAAGGTATCAAAACATTTAACTAAAATTTAAAAAGCGCAATGCAGTGTGTGACATTTTTACTTAAATTACACTTTATACTTCACAAAAATAAATAATCTATTCTGTAAAGAAACAGAGAATGACTAATTAAATAATTGATTTAGTATGATCTGTTTCCATTAAAAATAAAAAAAAAAACAAGTTCTCATGTCACAGTGAACTCCAACTCTATACCATCTATCACTTTTGAATAATAATAATGGATTTTCACCAAAATTTAATCAATTATTCCTTCGGTCATTTACAAACTTCCCTAAAAATGTGTGAATTTGTAAGTTATACTACGAACAGACAAGCATACACCTAAACACACAAACATACAGACCTTCATTTAAAGAAATACGAGGAGAGCTACGAATAGCTCTCCTCAAAATATTAAGGAGCTCTATACCCTCTCCTCAACATTTTGCGATAATTACTACACAACCACGGATGGGGAGGGGGGGGGGTTACGAAGGCACGTGCCTAACATCCCACCCCCACATTTCGACTGTTTCAAAAATGTTTATGGGAGGGGGAACCCAAACCCAGCCCTGGCGCAGGAATATTTTGATCCGCCTCTGTTACAGGTTGTTGGGGCTACAGAATCTCAGATAAAACAATTTTAATCAGCTAGTCACAATTATTTTTTTTTTTTTTTCGGAAGATATCAGTAATTAATATTTTTTTTTTGCACTATAATAAAAAAAAATGCTGGTACACGGGGCTAGGCCTATTATTATTCTCAAAAAAAAAAAAAAATAAGAGGGAACAAGTCATGCTGTTTCAAGTTCTGATTTAGTAAATGTTGTTTCATTTCTTTTTTTCATTGATCATTTCAATCATCAAGCCACACATTTAACTTCAACACAACAATTTACTAAACTCAAATAGCTAACACAATCATCACTACACACGCCTTCGGGCCGAG
>JAOTQE010105306.1:0-13593 GCA_025631205.1 Nesometra sesokonis
AACATATACATGTGATATGTATCCACCGACAAATTTAATAACTTTTAAAAGTTTTTATCGTATTTAAAATTTGGCTATTGTTATTTGGCGAAAAAAATCGGCCATCTTTCGCCAATTTGGCGAAGGAAAATATGACCTTAGCGTGAGCATAGCTAGTGTTAAAAATTAACAGAAATAATTTATGCATCTACACTACAAAAATTTACATACCTCAGGAGTACTTTCGGATGTACTACATCTGTCTTCAGCTGATGTTTTGCTGTGATCTTCTCATTGGGATGACGTCAGATGTGAATGACATATGAACACTTGAGAGAGATTCTTATATCCTGTCTGCGACACCTTTCTCAAAAAATGGGGTGGGACGAAATTACTCTCCCAAGTTTCCATGACGTTATACCACTGTTCGCACTTGGACATTCTTGGCTCAGTAAATTTCACCACTGTAATGGTAAGATTACCAAAACTGTGAAAATTAACTAATTGAGGGGAAGATTTTAGAACTTTACCTAAAAAAGCAACCATTTCGGAGTTGACAGGTTTATGGAAAACAAAAATTATGAATAATTGACCTCTTGTGCCATAATGCATGTGTGATTTTAAGTTGACCAGTGGCCAATCAAGTCTGGAAGTTTCACCGAGTGTTGCATTCACACTAGATTTTTGGAAAAGTGAAACTGTCTCGGTAAAGGCAAGTGGCACTCGGTAAAACTTCTTTGTGTCTCGGTAATTCTTCCTGTCAGGGACAGTTACTGGGCTGTACGCACGCGAGTTCTTACGGTAAAACTTACTATTCGGTCAGTAAGTCTTACCAAAAAAAAGTCCAGTGCGATTATAGCTTAGAATTATTTTTACTCTTTTTAACAAGTGCTTGCTAGGTTTCAACTCAGCTTCAGTATTCTTGGTCATGTATATGCCATTTTTTTCCTGTCATTTATCGTGGTTTGGTGACTAGCGTCAGTATATCTAATAAAATTACAATGACCAAATGTTTGAATGAAAGGAAAAAAATACCGTAATTTGCGTGACAAAGACTATTGAAGCTAGTGGAAATGTAGCAATTAAAGGCTTGTTATTGGTCTGTCAAGAGTAAAAGATAATTTAAAAATTATTTTTGGAAATGAAAGATGAAATTTGTGTGAAGAAAATTTAGTGATGTTATCTTATTTTACTTGACTTATGGCCTTTTTAAACACCATCTTTTTTTTCACAAGAGTACATAAATAAAACATAAATATTGCAGTGTAATGTAATAATAATATTATAAAAAAGACATTACTGTTTGCCTTGGAAAGTAACAAAAGCCAAGATGTCAATGTCATCAGAAAGTATTGTATTATATTCATAGAAGCAAACAGAGTTCATTTGTCTGGGACATTTAATCAGGCAGGAATCTCATATTTAATATTCCGTACACATCAATCAGAAACAGCCTAACACTTTTCAACACAATTGCTTCATATCATTTATCAACATTGGCTATTGCTCATGTGTTGAACAATTAAATGTGCTTGAATGATGTTATATACGCAGAACACATTTCTTGACTCTCTTGTTGGCCATCTATCATAAGTCTACAAGTGTAGAATTTCTTTGTTAAAAGGGTTGGTTTATATATAATATATATTTTATATTCTTAGGGGATAATAGTGTGTCTTCATTCGGTTCTGCTGAGAGAGAGATGGACTAGAAAATGGCAGAAACAATTATCTTATCGGTCATTTACAGAGTATAACACATGTGGTTAACAAGTCTACATAAGGGTTGTTATATGTTGTATATGGTATACTCTTAGGGGGTTATCAAACGCAGCCCATAGGCACTATCATTCATGTCCACTGGGAGGAGATGGACTAGAAAACACATCGGGGTAACCATTTCTTATAGACCAATGATACATGATATAATTTGTGTGCACGCATTAAACAGATAAAAGAAAACACCATGTTGAACAGACAAGCTCTCTGATTAATGCGGTCTAATAATTCACAAGTACTCATTCCTGGATGCTTAAAAATATACAGTGGGGTTAGCTTTTATGAACTAACTGAAATTGAAAATGAAATTTTTAATCAGACCAACAATGCCAGAGGTATACATTTGTTGTCAGTGATGAGTTTAAAATCATCTATTTTAAATATGACTGAACAAACCATGTACCTCTTAATATTGTAAAGTGGGTACCACCCATATTAAAAGTTGATACATGTCATCATTTAAAACAAAATCTTAAAGGCAAAATCTGGGATTAAATTTTGTGTTAATTAAAATTACTGAGAAATTTGCCTGTTTGTGGGAACATTACTATGGGTAGCCATTGAGGCCAAAAATACAATTTTAGACAATAAACATGCTTTTACAAATAAAACAACATACTTTTACAAACTATTGAATAACGTAGCATTGTCAAACATACAACATATATTTTCAAACAAAACAAAGAACATTTATTGGCAAACGAACAACGTACATTGAGAAACAATGAAAAATACAAAATAAACAATGAAATCATTATTTCAATGCAGTAACTGTAATTTTATACTGCACACTAAATTACTTGGCAATAAGATAACACCCTTATCATCAATTATCTAGTTCTTAGACTCTTTTTTTTAGAACTAAAAATGTTGGTTAGATTATAATGTTGAAGGCAGCATAAATGACATTTTATTTAATATACACTGGTAGGGTAGGCCGGCCCTAAGTTCAACATAACAGAAAAGCATTTGCGACTTTTCTTAGGTATTTGCCCATATTTTTTCAAAGTTTTACTATTTTTATGAGAATAAATTGTTTAAACTACAAACATAGGCCTTGGTTTTTAGTAAAGTATGAAATGAGATATTTTTTACTGAAAATAAAGAGTTCAAAATTTATAAGGATAGTGTTACCATGGAGGAAATATATTTTGTATATTTCCTCAATCAATTGCGTTAGGCCTAGTCAAGTTACTACTAAATGAACATTAAATTAAGCTACTGTACACTAATGAATGTCGAAACAAGTGTGTTGATGCCCTCTTTGGGTCAATCATTCACTTCCGATTTTTTTTTTTTTTTGGTGATTCCACAAGTTTTTTTTGGTGATGACTTATTTTCATTCATATTTACTTTACAAAAATCAAGATACACACTAGCAAAATTTGTTTTAATCTTTGTTTGATCTTTGGTGAAGTAAGCAAGTGGCCCAATGTGAACAGGGTATATGAAAGTATCAGAACTACTGTATCCAGAGCTTCCAAATCTTCAGGATTAGGCTGAATTTTGCAACATTTCCAACACTTCTGGAAATACCCAATTTTCTCCAGGAATTTGAATTTTTAATGATTATCTCCAGGATTTTTGATAAATTAGGAATATAAAAAAAAAAAAAATGTAGCATTTTTTTATTTATTTGGACACGAAATGGTATTTTGAAGGTTCATTTGTCAATAATTGTACCAAGTATAATAGTAAACACCTTTTCGTTTGTAATAATCAAAGCACTAATGTTCACATAATTTCATTTTTAGATGCCCAATACAGTAGTACCACAAAACAGATATCAATGCTAGCCGACAACATTTCCAAGATTTTTGGCTTTCAAAAGCTCTGTGTAACCTGCCTACCAGAACTTGTTCTAAAGCAGCCTCAACAAATATATTACTCTTGAACATGCATATATAGTTAAATATTATTGCTTTTCATCTCATAAAAAGCAAGATTCATTTTTAAGAATACCCGAAGGTTGTTTTTCAAGGTTGTAGTTCATATGAATCAATTTGGCATTCATTAACTATTATTATTTCTGACCAAATTACCTATATTAATTTTTTTTTCATTCGTTTTTCCTGCTTCTCCTATCTTAATTTGATTTACAGAATATTAAAAGTAGATTTACTTCCCTGTATACTTGTGTTAGTCTAATTTACACTACAGTTTACCTGTTATTAACATAATTTTCAAGTATCTAGTTAATGGCTTATGTATGCTCTTTTTAAGGCCTAAATTATTTTCTTATATTTAAAAATAACACAAGTCTTTAAATGGCGTTACTTCAAGGAGGAACACTTTAAAGTTAAATGTTAAGAAAACAAAAGAGATCATAATTAATTATAGGAAATGTGATAAGACTCATCGTGAGCTGTCTATTATGAATGAGGGGTGAGATTGCTAAACATAACCATGATTCTATTAGGTACAATAATTGATGATAAACTTGACTGGAAAGAAAATACAATGTATATTACCAAGAAGTTTAATCAAAGGCTTTACTTTTTTTAGATGTATGAAGAAATTTAATATTTGCAATAGAATCATGGTTATGTTTTATGAATTGGTTATCTTATTAGTTTTAACTTTATAGTCTTGATAAGCAGAATATGAAAAAAGTAAACAGGATTGGCAAAACGGTTAACAGAATTATAGGAAACAAAGATAGTAAAAAGGTAGATGATATCGTAAATAGTTCAATAAGTAAGAAACTTAATGAAATTATTACAGATGAGCATCACCCTCTCATTGAATACCTTACTATTAGCAAATCAGGACGTTTGGTTTACCCACGATGGAAAACCAACAGGATGAAAAACTCGTTTTTACCTACGGCAATGAGGCATTTTAATGCAACATGGAAACATTGAAAAATAGTTGTACAGTACAATATTTTGTCCATTATTTTAATTTTACTACATTTTAACCTCAACCCTTTTTTTTAAATATTTTAACATTTTATGTTTTGCTTTGTGAATGTTAACTGTGAACAAATGCCTGAAATTTCAAAGCATGTATTTTACTGTTTTGACTGAATAAAAGAATACTGAATACTTTATAAGATGTTTTTTTGGAGCCTGTCTGATTGCTTCATGTTTCTCAATTTGAAAAATGTAGACATCTAAAAGTATTGATTGAGAAGTGAGGAAAACAGGCATAAGCTCTCTCCTTTCCACACCCCCAAATAACATCACAGCTATTTTGAACTGCTTGAATAAAAAACAAAGCACTAAATACAAACTCAAAAAAAGAAAAAAATTTCACTATCATAGCTCTCCTAAGGGCTAATTTCCACCTGCATGTTGCATTTCATGGAACGGATAACTTTTTTAGTGCTTTGGTTCAATGGTACAGAATAGAGCCATGTATTGCATGCACACTGAAAATGTTATCTATTCTGCGAAATGCAACTGGTAAGAATGACTCTAGACTCAGAATCCGATCTGCCCCTTCGCCTACTCTTTATATTTTTAACAGATTTTATGATTTTGCCAAGTTATTTTATTACTGAAATTTGATTTACGGTATTTGGTTAATAGGTCAAAAGATAAAAATTTACTATCCAAAGATTGTTCAAATTGTTGTAAATATCGCAAGAAAAAAATTTTTTATCGAAAAGACAACTTTTAATGTGGTGACAGAACATCATTTGCACAGGTGATCTTTGGATTGTATAGAACAGAACACAATTGGTCCGGTATGGCTGGTACTGCTGCAGCCATTGTTTACCAATATTCTGCCATGATTTTGTTTATTCTTAAATATTTATTAGAATGGTTTAATTTTCCTTCAGATAGTCTCAACCACGTTCAGTTGTATAAATTTGAAAAGCAGTTTAAATGTAAAAGAAGGGCCATTCCCAATTTCCAAACAAATATATACATGTTTTTTAATTGAGCTCTGCTGCCAACTATTGTAGGACTAAGTTGTGGTAGACAATAGACATAAACTATGGTCCTTCCTAATTACGGGATCTGTCCCAACTGATGGACCGAACTAAATTAATAATGTTAAAAATTTAAGTGTTATTTCCTAGCATCTAGTAGTGTTCAATAAATTTTGCAAACACTGCCCTAAGTATGGTATGGTTTGAAGCTAGGCCACCAATCTGCCATACCAATTATTAATTGCTTTCGCTATCTGCCTCTGCAGAACACAATTTGCAGCCTGTGCATTTTTGATTTGCCATTTTTGTTAGGTTCCATAATTCTTAGCTCAATTTAATTCAGGCTCTGAGATAGATTAGGCCTATGTTGAATTATGTGAGGCACCTTGTTGATGCTTGGTGTTCTGTTTTCACATAAAATTTATTTGTATGAAGGCTTGACTATATTGACCATAATATGTTTCCTTTGATTTGTTTCCACAAGGTCCTCTGCAATGTGATTTTCTTGTTCCCTTGAGTATACTTTGTCTTTCTTAATTTTGCAAAACAAAATAATGCACAGCCAATCATAGTTCAGTAATTTAATTTTACATACCGACAAGCACTGAACCGAATCAATGCACAATGGCATACGCATTCCCATGATACAATGACAGATGAAAAATGCGAATCGTAGAGATGATCAAATATAATAGTGGAAAACAGCAATGTGCTCTTCCTATTTTTGTTTTTCAAATTTTCATTTAAATACAAAGAACTCACAATTACCAATACTAAAGTGAATTTTATAAAATAATTCCTTTAAATATAGTATTTATTTATCAATAATTTATCAATTTTAGTCTAGAAAATTCTCAAAATACTGAAGAAATTATCAAAAATTTTTTATTTTATTTTATGCGTATTCGAGTAATGATCAACCGTGACAAAATAAGCTTTACTTTATCCCCAGTTTTTAGCCATTTTCCTGACAATATGATAAAATAATATTTGTCATCAGTAAAGGTATTAAAAAGGTTCGTTAAATCAGTGGTCCCTTGTTGTGAGGAACTTACTCCTGTGAAGGGACCACTGGATAAATACTGCAGAATTATAATACATAATTTGCATATTTAAAATTTTACCAATCCTTTTTACATTTCGCATCAAAGTTACATTTATTGGGCACATCAAAAAATATTCTATAACAGAAATATTATATAACAATTAATACCCAATATTTAAAAAAATACCAAATATAGGTCCAACTTTTTATTTAACACAAACAGTAATGTTTTTTCTTTATGTTTGTATGTTGGAAGGTTACCTTTTCTTTATATGTTAGCACACATGTCAACTATGCCTCTAGGTGTTCACGTACAGCTAACTTTGTTTGCCACGGTGTAGCATATTAAAACTATAGTACCATCATATGTCATCGTTTATTTAATAGGGTTTACAACCATAATAAATTATGACTTCATAAAGGTACACTAATATCGACCTAGAAAATCAACTAAATTAAACTGAAATGCTCAGACGTAAAATTCTCCAAGTAATGCCGAATTAACGCAAATATAACCTCACCCTCAGATAAAAATCTCCCCCCTCCAGTTTTAAGTCATTTTCATGCAAAACGAGTCACTTGGGTATAGCTAGCCAGTTTATTGAAAATCTGATACAGTATTGTGTAACAAATGAAATGGTATATTTTATATTGTGTGTTTCTAAGTCTTCTTTTTGACGTAAACCTACTTTGTTCTAGCACCATGAACACATACAGATACCAGTATTTAAATTTTCAAAAACGTAAACTAGAAGCATTTGGAGAGTACAAACCTCTGCAAGCCGCTCGAAACTCTCAGGAATACAGCTTTAACCGTTTAAAAATCTGGTACACATTGTCCTTTTTTGCTGAATTTTGCATGTTTACTAAAAAAACCTACAGTACAGCGTCGATTTTTGGTTTTCAGTAAGGATAACAATTCTAAGAGCAGTGTGTAGAAAATAACAGTAAAGTTGTCTGCGATCTTGCTAATTATTTGCTTCTATGAAAAATCAGTAAAAGTGTGAAGCCCAACTATAGATCATATACTGGACAGCGTATATTTTCTGGAGGCCCCCACAGTTGCATGCAACCACAGATCTTCAAAATTTAATTGTTCCGTAGGTCATTTCCAACATCCCTGTAAATTTTGTCAAAATCTGTCAATTACTTTTTAAGTTATGCTACGAAAAGACAAACACACACACACAATGAACACACACAGACACCCACCAACACGACAGAAAACATATCTTGCCAACTTCATTGGGGGAGGTAATAACATTTTTTGGTTCTTTGGTCCCATGTCCAAAATTGACATGATTTCATGTAAGATTCAGTATTGTTAATACACGAAAGAAACTAAGAGGAGCTGATGCTTTCAGTTTTGTTCAATTCTTTCAGTAACAAAATTGTTCTACTTTTTGATGAAATTGAACTGAAAGTTACGACGATGAAACATGGTACGACTTGAATCATTCAGCATACTTTAAACTAATGTTTCAAAGGATTGTGTTATACGTCACATACGTGCATTGATAATTTATTGTCGAGATCCTTTGAGTTGTCAGTTGACAAGAGAGTCTGTGGAACTAGTTTTAGTCAGTTACATTCAGGTGGTTGAAACTCACAAATGCAAAATCTTGAATATTGATTTCATAAGCAACCTGCTATCATCCCTCCTCCTCCTCTTTATGGTAAATCAATTGACGTAGTAACATTAAGTACGTTTCTACAGTAGGTATAATAATATCACAAGGTATAACTATCTAAAATTGCACGGCTAAATATCCTCTGTATATAAATCAGCAGTCTGAAAATTTCTTAATTTTTTGCTCAGTCTCACCTACATAAATCCTATATCCAATCTTACCAAATACTGTACTCTTGTAGAGTACAGTACCACAAGGCAAATTTTCGTATGTCCAATGTCTTGAACTACTTTTCACCAAACTTATTTGTAAAGAATACTCTTTCTCATGCTCCTGTACTGTATTCTCTCAAATTGAAATTACCGCTTTTAAAACAAGAGCGACGGCTCACCAGGTCCGTGTTTTCACAGCGAATTTGAGTTGTAAAAGCATTCTTCCATTATTAATTATTCACACCCACATCGCATAGATTTAATGTTCTAAGGTTTTTTTGTCGATTTTGCAGGGAAAGTGTTTCAAAGATCAATAAGATAAACAATTTAAAATAATTAAAATGTTCATTGGAACAAAACTTAATGCAAAAAAACACAAAAATACAGATGCTACTGTACGGTTTTGTAGCCAATAACAGAACGAGAACTATATCATGCCAAGTCTCATTATGAGGCTTAAGGAATAATGCTATGGTTGCTTAGGTTGTTGAAAAAATCTGTTATGTGGCCAGATTCGAACCTGCGACTTTTGTATTGAAGGCAAACATAGCCACCATGATACAATGCTACTCCTAGTTAAATATTATATACACTATAATTTAATATGATAATAAAACAGGTACTTTAAATGTGGTAATTTTTGCATGTGTAAATTGTTGTTGTTTGCAACCCTATTACAATATTCACGTTGTTATTTTCACAAGTTTATGGAAATATATTTCTGCAATTTTTTTATTTTTGCAGTAATAAAAGCAAAAAAAATAATATACCATGAAAATGAACACTTACAGAAATATCATGAAGTGTTATTTTAGAGCGTATTTAATTATATTTTTTTATCATATAGGATTCCAGCTCTAGTTTTCCACAATGATACATTTCTGGCATTTTGTGAAGGACGCAAGGAGTCGTTTCGAGATTGGGGGCCAATGGACCTCATGATGAGGAGAGGATTTTTGAAAGGTGACAAAATTGACTGGGAAGATATACAGATTATTGCATCATTTCAAAATCGCAGGTATTGTTTAACCTAAAATTTTTAAAAAGAGATTGCGTTACTACTGACTTATAATAAATCATAATATTGGCTGCAATCTAAATAATGCATAATGCATAAGATTTGGCAGGTATTATTGATCAAAACAAAATTTTGCACAAATTTTACTTCAGACATATTTTAGTGATTATCTCAATTTGATCTCACCTGCTATGTGATTCATTCTTTGATGATACCTCACATATGTACACAGGTACTGTAACATTTAAAGAGATACTTTTGTACAAACGATTCAACTTTGAATGGTTACTGTTGTTAAGTGTAGATGTCACAATCCAATCCAATCTAAAACACAGGTACAATTGTGAGGTCGCACCTCAAAATGAGTCGCATCGTAGGTGAGATCAAATTGAGATAATCACCAAAATAGGTCTGACGTCAAATTTTTGAGAAATTTAGTTTTAATTAGTCATGAGTACTATGATACTTATATTTCATTTTAATATAATTTTTAGGTCTTCGTGTTGGAAACTGTCCTTCATGCAGATTTTCTGGGATTTATATTCTTTTAATTGTTTGTTTTTAGATTACTTTGCAGGCAATTTTCTCAAAACTGTGTTTCCATACATGAAAACTTAAAATGCTCATATTTTTTGACCCACTTATCCAATGATCATCATTTAAAGTGTAGATTACAGCTTATGCTATGCTCTATTAGAAGGTACCAATAACTCAATTTAGAATTTTTCTACCATGAGATTCATTTTGTGGTGAGACCACACAATTTTTGAGGTTTGTGAGAAGTTCAACAACCCATAATCAGGGACAGATTGTGGGGAAGGTGGTTTCCCAAGTTTGCAATCCTCCATATCTTCTGAAATGTACATGTGTGCCTCCTCTTATATAACATGCGCCCCACATAAAATTTTTCAAAAACTTACAAAAATTACAAATACAGTGTAGCACAATAGAATTGAAAAAATAGCAGTCTTTCATAGATTCCTGGATCTGTTGTGTTTACTTAATTGCTGTTGCCACCAAGAGCAAATATCATAAGAAGTAATATACAGGTACTGTAACATTAAATAAGTACTTTTAAAAGATGCTAATTTTTAGATAATTATTATTGCCATCAAGGGTAAATATGAATGTATATGAATCACATGTAATGTAGTAAAATTGTGTTTACTATTTGTGGGTTGCGTGAGGTCGGTGGTGAAGAATAAAAGATTGAAGAAGTGTTATATCCATACTCTCAAATCAATGGTGGCACTATGGGGGACTAGGGTGTTACATCCTCCCTCGGGGGACCTTTGCCACCCCACCCCCTCCTCTATGGGGAGAAGTTGTAGGTTTTGTGGGGGGGAGGGTGAGGGATGTCCTTGGTCTGTAGAGTATTGTCAAGTCAAGGTCCAGTCAGTCCCCAATATACCAAATTCCATAAAAAGCATGCTAAATACTGCAAATATGTTTTTTTAGCTTGTCAAATTGAAAACCAAGAACATACCTCAACCATGGCCTACCTGTTGGGGGGTGCCCTTCCTGTCGGAGATATTGCCCTGCCGTCAGGAAAGTTTTGGCGGCGTCACTGCTTCATATAGCCCTTTCACACTGAACACTGAGGTGGTATGGGAGAAACACAGGAGTGTTGTTACCATTTACACCGGGAAGTGGTGTGGTACCATCCTCATTCACATCAACAAGATGAATTCCAGGTCATACATAACATGCACAGTAGGTTGGTGTTACTCACAGCAACAGAAGTAACACAGTCCATGCGTATTCTACACATTGTGCATTTTGCCTTGTTTTATGCTGAAAACACCTGAGTTTAAGTTGAATACTTTTCACGTTGTGTCTCCCGTGTATCTTCAAAGCTAGCAGAGTTGAGTACATTCCGCTGTTGAAACCCGGTGTCATGAACACCAGTGTTGTTTGTTTGCTAGGTGGTATGAAAGTGGTATGATGCTAGAGCGAATATCTAGCGTTCATAAATTTTATTTTAACTAAAACAAATCATTGGTCCATCCGCCTAGATTTGCTACATTAGAGTGTCTGCTACTGTGAATTGGAATCTATTCTGAGGAAGATTCTACTGTGTACATATTAAAATATAATATAACATGTATTCCCATCAGCAAAACTTCTTGTAGTCAAATGAAAAATAATAGATAGAAATTGAAATGTTGAATTAAAATTTGGTCCTACTAAACTCCACCAGATACCAGCATATCCTAATACAAAACAAAATATCACTACCAGAGAGTATTTCTCTATGAGAATAATAATATATACATTTCAAAGCTTGTGTTCTTTGGTAAATTGTTGAAAATTCTAGATAAATGTTGGATTTCATGCCGCTCAAATGCATGTTTGTTTTCCATGCATCCATAGTGTCAACTATGGAACGCTAATCAAGTGGTGAGTAACCCAGTAAGTAAGTAGTAAATCCTTTTCTTAACCTTATGGTCCATAGGACTGCAGTTTATTTCCAGTTTCAAATTTCAATAGCGTGAAGTGACCCAGATGAGATGCTAGTCCATTGCAGGTCTTCCCAGCAATTTGCCAGTACCTATCGATAGCTGGGTAGATTGAAGAAATGTGAGTAAAGTGCATTGCCCAGTTGCACAAACAAGTGGCATGAGTGAGTCTCGAACTCCGCCACCACATTTTTCAAAAATTTTAAAATAATTTAACCTTTGAAATTTATTATTCTTTAGCAATTTTACCTAGGCAAATAATCTCCAATGGTAAAATTTTGGGCTCTCGTTTCCAGTGGTTTTCTGGTGGTTGCGGATTTTGACCTATTGAATTTATTTCTTAGCAGTAATTGTAAACTATTCATAATATATTCCATTTACATAATGTGTGGCATCCTATTCTCATCAAACGCTCCGATGTCACATGACAATGTTCTCTGATCATATAATAATTCATACTCGTTACATTTAGAGGAAATATCACCACAGGCCAGGGGCGGTCATTATCGAGATCAATAAACGGTATCGGATCTCATTATCTATGACTTCCGAAAGCACAATGTTACAACATGCCCAAGGTTAAGTTCAATTTACAGTGCATTGTTACATTAGGCTCCATATAAGTGCAAGTGTACATTAATTATAAAACCTAATTGATTTGTGTAATCCCTGAGACTGTGGGGCTTTCCAAACGCGTCAACCGAGAAATGACTAGGGTAGCGTATCACTTACTATGTCAACATTAGCCTGGATTCAGTTGAAATACATCAATATTGTCTGTGGATAACGTGAGAAGTGTTAATCGATTAACATGCTTCGATACATGTGTGACAATATTTAGATAATATAAATGAAGAGCTTTATGGAAACTCATAAAGACCACTTACATACAGTGGCCAATAAAATTATTAATAATTGTAAGATTGTTATAGTGCACATATATAGTGTGTTATAGTGCAAAAATAGTGTATTAAAATACCGTATTTTTCCCCACAAATTTTATGGATAAAATAAATATTTCGTGAAAAATACCATACTTTTTAGCCCAGTTCTGCTGCCATTAAAAATACCTTGTTTGCCATGAAGATCAACAGCAAGTCGTAAACCTTGTGGAAGCAATACAGCATCGCAAATGATAATAGGAGAACCTGCCACCCACCCTCCCCCCCCCCCCACATTATGAGTTATTGGATGGAATTTTTGGGATCTACTTCATTGAGACATTTAACCAAAGCCCAAAATGAAATAAAAATGAAAATGTCCTACTGTATGTTTAACACGTTGCTCACCCAACAACAACAACAACAACAACAACAACAACAACAAAAGGACTCATGCACACTATTCACACAAGTTAATCAAACTCCTGCCAAACGAAAGGCATAAAAGAGACTTTTTATGTGGATCAGCTAAAAATTAGTTCCAATAGAATAGACCGAATTAGCGATGGCCTGTGACGTCACGAAAACTAGCCTTCGTGGGTACGAAAACCAAACAACCCGTAAAGTCCTATTTCATAACGTAGGGCGAGTGCGAATGTTACCCAAAAATTTTGTTGAAATACACATTGAATTTAGCAAGTATGATCATT
>JAOTQE010105317.1:0-13592 GCA_025631205.1 Nesometra sesokonis
TAGGGGCTCCACGGAATTGCACTTTGTGGATGTGTATTCTGTTGAAGTTCACT
The DNA here is from genome assembly GCA_025631205.1 of Nesometra sesokonis. Classification (NCBI taxonomy): domain Eukaryota; kingdom Metazoa; phylum Echinodermata; class Crinoidea; order Comatulida; family Antedonidae; genus Nesometra; species Nesometra sesokonis. Next base: position 54 of record JAOTQE010105317.1, read on the forward strand.
ATCTAGCCGTTAGAATAATAATCTGTGGTTTTCTAATACATAAACCAATATGGTTGATATTTATCAGATAGATAGGGGTTAAGCAATGTACCAGGTGGCGTGCGCCCTGATTAGATTTTGACAAGCAAGAAAAAAACTTACTTCCGTTAACATGCCCTGCTTTGAGCCCTGGGGTCAATCAAATACGCCAGGTTAAAACATAATTGACTTATCGATTGTCGGGTCAATTTGGGGGAGGGGGATTTAAACCTTTTAAGCCTCCGAATTTCCCACTGGCATCTATCACATTCCTAATAGGCCTATCATAAACATAAATAACAATAAAACACATTTTTTAAAATTAAATATGAACGCGTTAACGAAGTTAATGAGCTTGGTATCATTATGGAGGTATACCTATCATCGATTGCACTTTTATCTTGGAAAGTCCATTATAATTATTTCATGTCTAAAGTAATAGTATGTTAGTTTAGTTCGACGAGTTAGTTTTTATGGCATTTTTTTCATGTGAAACGGTCCCTATTTAAGTTTGGTTAGTAGTTACATTGAATAATGTTCTATAGTCTAGTCTTCTCATCCTCACATTTACAATATAAACTAGCTCGAAGGAGTCCAGTGTAGCATCTAAATTTATTTCTAATAATAGGTAATAATTATAATAAGCTTCAGATGTGTAATGTACTATTTATGTTATAGGCGTCAGATTGCTTACTACCTTTTAAGTTATTAAATTCTATACCATAATCATCATAATCTATTCAACATTTATTAATGCACGTGCTATTACTGTGGAAAGTCACCTACTTTTTATGTTGTAAAACGGAATCCTAATTTCAGTCTTCGTTCCTCGTTATTTGTATTTGGAACAAATTACACGGTAAAATTCATAATTTAAATTTATCTACAAGTTTTTTTAAGAGCAACTAGGCGCGGATCTAACCCTAATCCTAAGCCTTTTGACTTGGCAGAATATTTTTTTTTTGCACAGGTTGGGCCTCTAAAAGTGCATCAGAAAGCATCTGTAGAAAAAAAAAATCCCGGGCCCTGGACCCACGTCTATTGGCCATCAGTTTGCTGTTTTAAGACGTATGAGGTTTTAAAAATATATGTTGTTTTTGAGCTGACCAAATAGCAAAGGTGTTTGATAGCGCAGGTTTGTCTGTACATACGCATTAAGGCCTATATTTTGAGAAAATCGGAAATCTTTCCGTATTTTTTTACACTGCGTGTTTTACACTACGTGGTATAAAAAAAACAATGTCATCATATAAAGCACACCTTTTATTAATAATCTAAGTCTTGTTCAATTTATTTGATGTTAAATTAAATGTGTTATTTGTTTAGATAACCTATTATTGGACGTGATTTTTTAGAGATGTGCAGTAGATCCAACACGATAGTGACCATTTTTCGCGCCGCATCTCTAGTTGGCAGGCACGAACAACAGGTTCCAGCAAAAACAGTAATGTTGCGGTAGTAAATACTACGAATGAATGTAATGTAGGTTGAAATTATTTTTATTAGAGGTACTGCAAAATTGTATATTATTATTATTTCTTTTTGATTGTCAAACTCAAAACTATCGTCTAAGACATACCTGTCGGGGGTGGAGGAGGGGGTGGCTTTTGAGGAGAATCCGACGCCTCTAATTGGTTTAACCAATAGCTAACTCTAGTTTAACAATAATATTTTTAAAATGGTGGAAAGAAGAGGTTGTAGGGTCAGAACAAATTGGACCCTAACATTTCCACATAATTATTTTGACAGCAAATTTTGTTCCGAATAGGCCTATGCAAAAAAAAAATTAACAAGAACAATACCACGGAAGCCTTTTTTTAACACAACAGTCTGCCCTATAAAGTTAAAAAAAACTCACCAGCATTTTCTTCTGGATCAATTAACAAAACACATAAGGTGACTGTGACAATAATTACAACGACGGCAACCCCTGTTGCAATTCCAACTACTACTGCATGAGTCAAAATCCAAGATTTAGAAACAGCCGTGTCATTTTCTTGGGCAATCAAGGTTGTCGTTGACTTGATCGTCTCATCAGCGGGCTTACTGTCAACTGATGCCATTCCTGGAAGTGTACTAAGCTCTACATTGTCCGTTACATCTTTCGTATCTTCTATGATAACACTCGAATGTGGAGAAACCGACATATTTTTAGTTTTAAATTATACAATCATTTCAGAATGTTTCAACCTTTAAGATTGGTTGCTTGTGTGCAAGTATGTTCACAAACATCGACTCATCACTGATACCTTATAGACACTTGTCACCATGGTGATAGCGTATAAATAAATCTAAAGGTTGAAAAATTCGCGTCAACGGTCTTAAGATTGACTGCGTGGTCTAAATTAAAAGACTATTTACTTAAATCATGTGATTTGAATAATTAATTGTGCCATCAAATAAGGCTTCCCTGATTGTAAAATTGATAAATATACATATTGATAATGTTGTTTTATTACTTTAAACAAATTAATAATACGTTTATGTATTGCAAAATTTAACTCATTATTATATGTAATCCTATAGTTGCAATGAAGAACTATTGAAGAAGACATGCCAATGCAAACAAAAGAAAAAAAAAGACTAATATCCGAGATTATAGATTCGTGTCCGACGACACACTAAAGATTTCCAACAACCAATTCTAAATAACGCAATAATTCGTGAGTTTATGTACTTTGGGAATACACTACTGAAATACAATATATTATTTGTTATTTTATTTGATTACAGTGTAACAATACTCTTTAAAATAACATTGTACGTATCGTGTGTTCATTAAGCGTTGTAGAAAAGGAATCTTAACCCAGTAATTAAACGAATACATTTTAGTACCGTAGTGTTTCTGTTTAATATCAGATGCTTACATAGACAATAGGCTTCTTACAAACTAAAAAAGAATACACATTAATGAAGTATTTTCACTTAGAAAGAACAAAACATAAAATGATATCAACTTGCTAATATTAAAGTAACATGAAGATCAATAACTTGAGTATATAGAAATTATTGTTGACATTTTTATACCGAAAAAGCAAAACAATTAAAAGCATAATTATAAACCATGAAAAATTATCTTGCTGCAGCTACTGCAGTAATTCAGTTCATTACTGAGAATTACTGCAGTAGACTTGTATAGAAATAACTTACTGCAGTGACTGCAGAAGAATAATTTTGGCATAATGCTTTCTATTTTAGGGTGTTTCCAGTTAACGTTAAGTCGGTACATTTGGGTATACTGTATTTTGTTTAAATAAAATCTTGCTTATTTACCATTTGACAGCCTACTCGGACTTCGTATTTGCATAAACCAGAACCTTCGAAATGGTTTTTGAATTTGCGCCATATCGGTCTAAACGTGAATTTTTTTTAGAGAAACGGTATGGCAAACCAGGGCATTGCTCTCTGACCAACTGATGTATCCAGGGGCTGATGCAGACTTTTTGGAAAAGGGGAGGGGAGGTAACTTTTGGAAAAGGGGAGGGAGGTAGAGAGTCAGTTTTAGGGTGTCTGGGGGATGCTCCCCGAGAAAATTGCGGTCTTTAGATGTCCGGAAATGGCATCAGAAGCGTGTCTAGATATCAATTCTTGCCTTATTGTTTGCAGAATATAGTTTTATAAAAACGTTAATAATATTGATAGGCCTATATTTTACTGGAGCGTAGCCGCCACCCCCCCCCCACCCCTAAATCTGCCACTGGTATGCTGGCATTAGGTACTTGTATTTGTCTGTTCAACTTTACTAATTATATTTCTTAAAAAATGTATTTAAAAAAAAATCCCTTTTGGAGTCAATTTTCATGTGACAATGCTTTAATATGTCACATCCTGATGATTCAATAACGATTACGGACGTTGTACAAAAAAACCAAAATGGTTTACTATTTTTATTAAAAAGTTAAATACACACTGCCAGCACTTAGATACACGCTATCGTGTTGATTCAAAATTTCGTCATTAATCATATAGAACAGAGTAAAATAGTAGTATTTTTTTCTTCTTTTTTAAAGGTTAATAGGTATTTTGCGTGTTTCATTTCAGTATGTAATACATTATACGGTTCATTATTACATTATTGTTAGGCATAGATACTGCGAACCTATTATTGGAGAAACGTGCACACAAAAGAAAAAAAAACAAAACATAGAAAGGATACAAATATTGACAAGATTTCGGGTGGTAGAAATTTGGGAAGGAGAAATTGAAGAATGGAGAAGACGGGCGTATCCTAGAATCGGCGAAGGAGGTGCTCAAACCCAAACGGATTTTGACAAGCAAAAAAGGGTTATTTACCTTGTTTGGCGAATTTTCTGGTACCTTTACACTAGACTTTATACTATTTTTTTCTGGCATTATGGTTCTTTTCCTCACAAAGGCTGAGGGTGCTCATTTCCTGTGAACGGCCTGAGGCCTCAATTTTCATACTAATGTGATCGTCCACTTCCGAAGTGGGGCTCCCCCAAGCACGCCTCTGGATACTCCACTGGAGAAGAAGTACATGAACGAAGAGGAAAGAAGGCGACTGTGAATGCGTCTGAATAGAACACTGAATTTATATTGAGCTTTTATTTATTTCCAAGCTATCTAAGTGTTTTACATTATTTCACCGGTTATTAGAACAACACGTATGAAACGAATGTTGCAGGACATTAAGACCAAGTGAACATATGACGAATCAGCACTCTATTGGAAATTTTGGTAGAGTGGGAACGTAAGGAGAAAAATAGATTTATTCGTGGCATAAAATAAAACAATTCTCTTAAAAGGTAAACATTTTAAAAATCAATAATTCACAGTTCGATTTCACCTTAATGTTTTAGTCTGGTAAATTATTTTTACTGTGCAGAACTGATTTACTGTATTCATACTTCACAAAAACCGGTACATGTAATTGTTATCATAACTTCTGCTGTGTACAATTTATGAATTAAAATAACTAATACACACTGTCGGATATACATTAATATAACGGTAAAATAACTGACAAAAAGAAAACGGTAATGGTAAAAAATACAGTACGATCTGATATTTAATCAGATTGGTTTCCTCCGATCCCATTGCTTATTATTTATGCTGTATCAAGGTTTCTTTGGATAAAGATAACGGCTTTTCTAACGCTATTTGTTCTTTACTATTATTCTGGACATAAAACAGAGTAAAAGTGGCCAACTGCAACCGGAGTACACATCTTTTCAGTGTTTTAGCCAACTAGTGCTTCATCGACATTATACCATAGTAAAATTTAAGATTTCGTGAATTCTTCAGCATAAATTAACCTGGGGTGTGTACCAACACGTCGGGATATCATATCAACTGTTTGTAACATGTTCTTACTTCGATTCAATTACAGGTATTTTGACTGACTGGATTTTGCCGTTTGTCGTAGAGATATAACCATGCACAAACTGGAGTGACTCGGACCTTTGGTGGTCTGGTTGCTGTCCAATACTGGGTCATGCACATATAGACTGACAGCGCTTGAATGTTGTTTGTATCTGTTTTTCTCTATTTAATAATTTTTCCTTGTAATGTAATCGTTTTAACGTCAATTATTAGTTTAAATGTAACCACGTACGCCTAATTATAGCCTACTAATGGATTTATAAGGCAAGCCGCTCTGGCTTTTTGTATTTTATGCAGGGCCGTAGCTAGAGTTGAAAAACAGACGAGGCGAAGTCTGGGGGTCAATTAAGACTCCAGAGACTGGAACCATCTGTTGGAGGTCAGAGGGTGAGTCCCCCTTAAAAAGTCAAATTTTGAAAATTTCAGACGAGGCGATTGCCTCGTCTGCCCTATGTTGGCTACGGCACTGGCTAAATACATCATTAACGTAGCTAATGAATTCTAAAACGTCAATTAAGACAAAATACGGCTACGGCACTGTTTTATGTATAACATCATAATTCTACCGAACATGTAGGTAAATAGCAAACCCCTTCCTTCTTAAATCTCTAAAGGTACTATACAGTATTCATATGATAGCTTTGTAGCGTGAACTGTACAAATTTATACATTATATAAAATAATCCTAAATTACATTGCACATAAAAATCATGATAAAAATACAAATTATAAAAACATTTCTATAAATTAAGCAAATAAATCGATGTTAATTTGGACAAACACAAATTAGTGTGATATTTTAACAGTAATGGCAATAGGCATGGGTCCAGGACCCGCCTAAGGCATGGACAATTGTTTATCTACAGATGTTCTCTGGTGCAATTTTAGAGGCCGAAAGTATGCAAAAAATATTATTTTGCCGAGTCAACACGGGCCCAGGTCGGGTGGATCCAGCCCTGATAATGTACAATTGGAAAATGCATTATTGCTTTAGTTTGTAAATATTTTAAAATAAAAAGTACAAAAATCAGTTTCTTGATGTTGGTTACTTTACTCATCTGCATCACTTGTACTGTAGCTTCTTTCGCTGTCTGATCTATCTGCACTGTCAGAGCGATCTGCACTTTCTTCACCGTCGGACTTTGGACGTTTGGTAAACAATGTCATAAGAGTATTAAACCGCTCCTCGACCTACGGGGAATTACCGAGATGAAATTAACCTTAATAACTCTATGTAAAATACACAGTTTGAACATTATTAATCTGATTGAAAATTTCTAGTGTTTAGATTAATATGCATTACACCAAAACGTACAACATGTAAACTTACGCGGACACATAACGCCTGACGAAATTATGCTGATAACATCAAATAAATTTTACATCCGTTTACATCTTGGTTTCTGTTCCCTGATTTAATCAGGGCAGGCAGACGCATTATGGAAGTGGTCAGGCAAACATGGGCGGCGGAAGAGGGGGATGGGTGGGACGCGTCCCCCCGTGGTAACTCATGGGGGGTTCCCCCACTGAAATTTACTTCGAATACAACATCAGAAAGACTGACTTTTATTTTGTTACTATGATAGTGGGCCCCGGGTAATTCCCTTTCGAAGTACAACGCCATAAAAACAGCATGTATATATGATAAATATTAATATTTTGGCTCTGAAAGCCCCATCAGGAACCAACATAGCCAAAAAAAAAAGGTTATTTTTTTGCATCCCCTCCTGATCGAAAAACGTTCAGCCACCTCTGCAGACAAAGTTGGAGAGTCCACGTATTATATTACAATTTTAAAACGTTTTTGTTAACATTTATCAAGACGTGGTTCGGCAAACGCCCGAACAATTGGACTGCTTCCGCCGCCCTTATAAATCAATGTAAGCACCACAGTTGAAGCTCCCCTACATGTCCAAAATTTTACGGCTTTCTCAATGCAAAGAGCCTTTTTTATTTAATATTACAAAAATAAAAATTTTAAGTCAAAACTGCGTTCGCAGCCGCTTACAGGAGGTGCCCGCAAAAAGAGATACCATGCACTGACTAGGTAGGAAGAATGAACAGGGTTTTGAATCAGTGTCCGATACAGGAGGTGTCTGCTTACGAGAGGTCTCTGTTCAACTGTATGTGAAATACAGTTCACATAAGCTGTGTTGACTTCAAAAAACGACCGGATCAGACATCCAAATCATTTGTACCAGATACTGTAGGCCTACCTCACTTATTAAACCCCTTGAGTGAATCCAAGAAAATTGCACAATAAATATCAAGACAGTGAAATGTTTATGATGCGAAAATTGACACTAATCTCATTAAATATTGAGATGTCCTAACGTTGGTTTATAGAGGACTTGGTGGCCTAATGAAACATTAACAAACAAGAAGATATTTTACCTCATAAATGCTCTTGTTGCCTAGCTTTTCAGACACTACTTCAAATGCACTTCTATCATTTTCCAGTGTTTGACAAGTTTGTAAAAGTATTCGATCCTCATCTCTAAAAAGAAATGAAAAGAGTAATAAAAAAAAATTCTGTTATTTTTTTTTTTTACTTGTTCATTCATATTAGTAGATGTCACCATATTTTCAAAAGCCAAAAGGATCACTAATTAAAGGGCAACTCTGGGATTAAATTTTCTATGGTTAGTTGTGACCTAACAGATGAAATTTCACATTTACAGAATGCGATAGTGCTGAAAACATGTTGCAATAAAACACAACCCTTTTAAAACCCGAAATTTTCCTATTCTTTACCATTGTGTAATATGAGTAGTAGACCCATTTTTGATTTAAAACTTACTCTGGAAAGTTTTTTGAAAAAATTTTGTCAGTTACGTCACAAATAATTGTTCTATAGATGTATCCATTTAAATTTCAATCCCGGAGTTCCTTTTTAATTATAGGAAAGTATATTGAATACATTTACCCTTTATAAAATAAATTTTTTACATTGATATTCCTCTAAAATTTTTGTTATGTTAAACAATTTCTATTATTTACAAGTGTTTTTGTAAGTATCAAGAAATGCTAAATGCCATTATTATGTAAAAGACAGAAACTAAAAGTGTAGAGTATTATTTTTGTTTGTTTGATCGAGTACATCAAAACAATAATGAATTATGCTGTGTGATAGATCCACTGATTATTTTTAAATTTAAATAGAATAATAGTAACTCCAGTAAGGAATTGGAGGCCATGATTTCTCAACATTTTTATTAAGTCATCATTCATGAATGATGACTTAATAAAAGCCGAAACGTTGGGAAATTTTGGCCTCACTTTCCTTATTTTTTAGTTACTGTTATTCTATTTTGAAATCAAACAATTAGTTGGAAAAGTTTGATTTATGACAATGGCTAATATTATAGTTATATAAAAACACTAAAAATATTAAAAACACTAAAAATATTAAAATAGCCAAGAAGTTATAAATGATCTATTATGTTAACTCTATGCAACTTATGTAAATGAGGCAATATGTCACGTAATAACTTCACAGGCCAAAGTTCAGGATCCAGGTCGATTTTCCAGGAACCATAACATTTGCCTATTATGCACTACATGCATGACCTCACCTCTTTTACATAATTTGAGGTCATAATAGTCATTAAAAATTAAAATCTCCGTTTTATAACTACCTTGTCCATGACACAATGACATTGCCATCACTTGTCTGCTTTATGTTATCAGCTGACATCTTTGATCTTGAAGCTCCTTTACTACAAGAAGTTCTGTTACTACCAGAATCTGTTGTCTTTCTTGCTTCTACTATTATTTCATCAGAGGCATTATGTATATTTGAATTGTCTTTCAATTCTGATGTTGAGATATGTTCATCAGAGTCTGTATGTTCAAATTTATTTTGATCAAAGGGTTTTTCCTTATCTGGATCCTTATGTGCTAAATCTTTAGTTTCACTGTCTCTTAACCTTGAATCAACAACAGAAAACTGGGTTTCAGAGACAGTTTTATCTAGTTTGTGTTCATCACTATAATTACTTTCTATTAATTGTCTTTTGCTTGTTTCGTTAATAGATTCTGTTATATTCCGAGGATTGACTCCTTCAGGTAGAAAACTTGGTTTCTGAATTTGCTCAAATTCACTATCTTTTGACATAAAGTTTTTGTTAAAATTGTTAGTTGATGCATTAATATTAGTGTTCATTGCTTCACTGGAAGACACTGTATTACTAGCACTTTTCAAACTTTGGTCGGGATAAATAACTTCTCTTTCATTGTCTGTAGATTCACCTGTGAATGCATGTTCATCAGTACAAAGTTTTTCTATATTTTTATCAGGTGATTTCTGGCCATCAGGTGATCGCAACTCATCAGGTGATCTCAACCTATCAGATCTCTGACCATCAGGTGATTTTAAGTGGTCAGGTGATCGCAGTCCTTCAAGTGATTTTGGTTCATCAGGTTGTTTCATTTCATTAGGTGACCTCAAGAGGTTATTACCAGAGACCATTGTACCAATTGTGTCAAAATTGTTAATTTTCTTTGATTTTTTACTGCTTGTGTTATTGGGTTCCTCTGTCTTGGTGTCTTCAGAGGAATATGCCATGGGTGAATTAGATTCACTTTTATCTTTATCAGAAAGTTCCACTTGTGAAGTTGGAGTGTATATTGGACTCTTGGATTCAGGAGAAGCTAAGTTACTTTCATCAGACTCACTGCTGGCTTTACTCTCCTGACTTGACATTGCATCTGGAGAGTTACTGGAAGCTGTATCAGCTCCAGTTATCAACTCTTGTTCATCTACAAGGCCGTCACCGATAAGTTTCTGAACTTCTTCATCAGCTTCATCATCATCAATGTCCATCTCTTCGATGTCTTCCTCTTCTGTTTCCACATCTCCAGTATCTTCTCCAACATCATCATCTATTTCTTCAATCTCTCCACATGCATCTTCACCACCATCTTCTTCCACATCTACAACATCATCTTCTATTTCTTCAATCTCTCCACATGTATCTTCAACATCACCAAGGTCATCTTCAACATCACCAACATCATCCTCTATCTCCTCAATCTCTCCACATGCATTTTCATTAAGATAGTCTGCAAGGTTATTGCACATTTCAGATAGGTTATTAACGGCAGCACTGTACGAGCTTCCATCATCATGATCTTCCTCATTTGCTTCCAAGTGCCTGGATCCCTTCTGGGATTTTGAGATCTTCCTTCTGGTGCTTCTTGATGCACGAGCCTTGGCTGAAGTAATGCCTCTGAAGGAGCTAGTCAACTCCGCTCTTGATACCTATAACAAATTAATAAACTTTCGTCATGACAACTTAATATTAATGGCTGAAATTCTCAAAATCAGTTGAAAATTTGTCCAGATTTAATATAGGAATACCTAAAAAAATGGTGTATTCTCAAAGTTGACAAACCATAGCCCAGACCTAACCCTTGACTAAATCTTTCTAAATTTTGTATGCCGAGGCAGGTTTATGGATAGTCCAGGATCAACTAGTACTATTTTAAGGATAGTCCTGGAGTAATTTTTGAGAATGCCCTTTGAAAAAAATAACTGTTTAACATGGTAGATGGTAGTGACAAGGTAGATACAGGTAGTTAGTAGGGTTAACCTTATAAAAACTACCATATCAAGGGATACTACCAAGGATATGGTCAGCAATGCTCAACAAGTATACATAGGAAATACAGCTATTATTTAGAATAAACCCTTAAGGCATTAATAACATCAACAGACGGATAATTATCTCTGTGGTGCTAGGTAGATCTGCCTAGTAATTTAACATGGTAGATATACCTAGTCAGAGGGCATTATTTTTTCAAAAGATGCCAATAAATTTAACTATTTATTATGAAATGAAAACTAAATTAAGGATAAAATAATTATGAACTCACAATCCCTTCAAGATTTAAATTCAATAAAAATATGGCAAACATCTGTAAATGCACTACTGTAAAACATTAAATAAGAATCCACTCGACTAGTATCACACTACCCCTCCTCTAATAATAAACCATCCTAGAAGTTAAATTTAGTACCACATAAAAACAATGTGTAAAATGTAATACAGACCTTAGCTGTACAGTAAGCACAATGCCTTGTTTTTTTCTGGACTCTTGAATCTAGAGATCGATCATGACAACTACAACGACATCTTCTGGTTCCATACTGCAATTCAGCATTCAATCTCTGCCATGGATCCACAATATCAAGCTAAACAATAATATCAATACTGTAATATATTGGACACTAGATCAATAATATAAATACTGTAATATATTGGACACTAGATCAATAATATAAATAATATATTGGACACTAGATCAATAATATAAATAATGTATTGGACACTAGATCAATAATATAAATAATATATTGGACACTAGATCAATAATATAAATAATATATTGAACACTAGATCAATAATATAAATACTTTCAGACCTAATGAGTGTTTATATGGCAGAAACTTTTCTTCAGTTTAAGTAACTTGAAGTGACAGTGATAAAAGAGGGTGATACTCCAGTGGATGTGTATATACTTCATAAAATAAATTTCATTATTAACTATAAATTCTCTTAAAACACAAGCACGAAAGTGCTATGTGAACCCGAACGTAGTTCCGTCGCAGATATCCACTAAACAAAAACTTGATTCATACAAGTGTGGGTATGCTTTCAATCGATCTCTGCTGTTTCCACAAATCTAAAAGTCAGTAGATAGCCACAAGATTTTGAGGTTATTAGTGCTTGGGGACCCTCTACTGGGTCCAAAAAGGGTTCATGAACTTTAGTTGTTAAGCCACACCTTCATTAACAATCTTTTTAAAAGAAATAAATCACTAAAGAGTGTGGCAGCCATGGAGACTCGCTGGTTCTTGGTTCAAATACACAAACACTCTTGCTGTGTTCTGACTGGAGGGTAGAAGTACAATTTAATAACTCATCGTATTTAAGATGAGACTATCATTAAGTATTGGTCTGGTGAAAGTTGGCTCATGTGCATTTTATAAATGCAATACTGTAAAACTGTACATTTATTTTCGCGCCAACACAAGCTAGTGCGGATTCAACAATGCGCGAAAATATTAACACCAACAAAAAATACACTATAGGCGCCAGGCCTACCATGCCACTACACGCATGTCTGTAAAGCCTCACCTAAGTCTTACTGTACAGCATTCTAGGCCTACGCTAGCTGTTTTTCTAGGCCTAGCCTAGCTGCTTTTTCCCTCAGCTTAAACACAGAGATACTGTCATCTACAGTACTATTATTACGGTGAAGGGTTTTTTCCCGAAAATCGTACTGAACAGAAACGATCATTAAAACTAAAAAAAAGTGTGTTTGTTTACTGTCTGATCGACATCATCATATCAAAGTTTTGTTTCAACAAAAAAGCCGTTTGGTGGCGCCAATTATTGTGCAAGTCCCATGACGCCTCAGAGCCCTCCGCCTCGTCGTGAGATGTTGCCAAATAAAAGCGTGCTTACAAGTTTTCGGTATGTTTGCGATTGGTAATTTTGTCATGTTTTGAATATAAAACATACTGTAGTTTGTTGTTCTGTATGAATTATCTGTTTTGTTTTGTATACTGTACTGTGATTGAGCCAACGTGGAGAGCACTGTAGTAGTTAGGGTATTTATAGTTAGTACAGCACAGTAGGCCTAGGGTCTAGGCTAGGCCTAGTCAGTGCTGTCCTACTACTACTTTACGCTAGCCGTTGCTTTTGATCGCTAGCCTTTAATTTACTGTAACACCTTCCTACAGTAGCTTTACAATCGGGAAAATCTGAAGCATGAATACAACAACCCGCGAATAATGTTGAAGGGGTCACTCTGCACGAAAATTTACTCGCGCGAAAATTACCGGTTTTACAGTACACTATTCAGAAAGAGTAGAGGATTGTCCACCAGTGTACTGTTTAATCACTACCAGAAAGAGACCACACTGGAAGTTCACTTGGACTTTCATGGTTTATCTATAGGTGTCTCACAACACAGAATAAGTAAAATCAAATCAAACTAACCTTAACTGAACTGATTTTGCCTTTCATGTGTTTTTCCTCATCGTCACTATCAGGCAACTCAATCTCCTCAAATCCATCGAACTGTAACATCAATACATCATATCAAATTTGAGATTGAATTGTATTCTAAAGCAGTGGCCTAGTTTTTCTTTTTTTTTGGGGGGGGGGG
>JAOTQE010105328.1:0-13592 GCA_025631205.1 Nesometra sesokonis
TTCGGGGGGGGGGGGGGGGGTTTGACCATGAACTGTATACTACCAAACAGAACATGTTGCATGGACGGACCATCATTTAAAGAAGACTTAACTTGTACTCTTAAGAAACATTAACTAGTATAATCTAGCATAGCAAGTTTTGTATTACACAGCTTCATGACCCCCTTTTAAAGTTATACCCCAGGTTTCCCCTTACATCTTCAAGGGGGGGGGGGGTTTGACCATAAACTGTATACTACCAAACAGGACATGTTGCATGGACTGACCATGAAACCCATGGGACGAGTTTTACTAGTGGTAGAGTGTAATGGAAGACCATATGTATGTATGCCCTAAAATTAAAAAAATAGGAACCCTCAGTTTAACAAACATAACAGTGTGTTGTTTTAAGATAAAAGTCTAAAGGTCTGCTCACATCAACGCAACAAAGCTATGCGACATTCGATGACGACACGCGATAACGACGCGACACGACAAGAGCGCTCACATTGCTCCACAGTGGGCGCGATGACAATGCATTTTTAGCCTAGGTCTATCTTTGTTTTTTCATAGGCTGGAATAGGTCTAAGCATTTTAAATTTAATTTAGTTCTCAACGTTGATTGTTTTGCCCTATTTTTGTAATCTTGATCGACACTACTGTCACTATTGTTTAAGCAGGCCTAGCCTATCGCAGCTGTATGTCCCCACGGACTTCACTCCCCGAGGGCCAGTGCTCTCCAGTGTGCAATCTTGGCCTTGGCCTCATTTTAATCACGATTCCCACATATATTTTTGGTTTAATTAACATAAATGTATACTACTAGGACTGAGGGCTGCTTCAATGGGAGCACCTCTTTGATATTTCTCACTTTCAATGTTCTCTGGTATCGCTTATCGCCTGTTGCGGCGATTTGTGGCGTTGATGTGAGCGGGCCTTAAATTAACAGGAGGTGCAATTTTGTATAAAATTCAGTGTTTATAAACATCATACTAATGTAAAGTATAGTTTTAATAATTTTTGAAACAATACTAAACATATTTTATTATTAAAATATAATAATTATATTTCTCATCATGTAAATTACAATATTTACTTTATATAAAATATATTAATTATGCTTTTTTATCCTATTAATTCTTTTTTTTTGCAGTTATACTTAAACCCAGTCTTGTAAAATATATTAATTATGCTTTTTTATCCTATTAATTCTTTTTTTTTGCAGTTATACTTAAACCCAGTCTTGTGGATTTTTAAGGACTTGCCACAGTTCCCATTCTTTACTGCCTTCCTCTGGTTTGTGGTTATATTGCCATTTCTATAAAATATAATATAGTTACAATATCTAATTATCATTACATTTAATTAAGAATTATAGGGCTAGGAATATTATTTTTTTGCTGAATTTGGGTGATTGTGGGAGGAATCAAATGAACCTTTTAAGTTTATAAAGAAATTTCATGCACTAGTATGCAGGGACTTAGCCACCGGTGCGGTTGGTCAGGTTTCAACCCGACCACTTTTTGGCAGGTCTACCACATCCCTCTCATAACGTAAACAATAATTATGACACATCATTAAAATTATTCTTAAAAATTGTCAAAATAGGAAATTGTCTAGGGGGATTTCGGCCCTCCGGGGTCCTTGGCGGCCCCTAGTCCCCAGCCAATATTATCTCTTCTCTTCGATGTAAATCTTCTCCACGAAGAAATATAAACCAAACAGTGAGATGTCATTTCCCCTTTAATTTATTAACCAACTAAAGAACTAAGCTATGCAGCCAAGCTTGTAAACTATGCTAGATTTATACTACATTCACATGTCTTAGGTCACTCACAACAGGTTTCTATAATGAGCGACCAACGACAAGACGCTCTTGATCAGCTTGCGATGGACTCACTCTCAATCCATGAGAACATCCACTTGCAAGCCAGTCATAAGCAAGCTGTGACCTCTGGTATGTGATAAAAAAACAGATACAAGCATTTCTCTGGGGACAAAGTCTAGCTTGCTTGACGGGTAAGGTTTGATGTGTCTGTTACTGTACATTTTCATTTGTGTCTCTATCGATATCAAATAAGGGCACAATCATGGAAATATTGTGAAACGATCCTAAGGTAAAAAACATGTAATGAATTGAATACTAATATGATCTGCGCATGTGTACAACCCAGTGAGCTGTGTTTTATTTCTGGTAGCATCAAGAGTGGTTCGCAACCCAGCTCCTCAGCCGCTCATGATCAATTGTATCAGTACAGTTGGAGAATGGCAAACAATTCAAGGTTGTTACCTCCTCTAATAGTGAGGGGAAATATATTAGGGTTTTGATTTCAGTGTAAAAATCTTATAAGACAATTTTTAGGTCGCCGTGGAATCTAGGACCTGGTGAGCAGTCGCTTGTTATATACACTCACTTCAATTCTAAAGTTATTAACTTTGATGTTACTTTAACATGAGCAAATTAATTTCAAAATTAATGGTTATGACTTTTTGGTCAATTTTTAATCTTCAAGCTCCAGTAGCTGTCTGTTTGTTTCATCAATGGGGAGCTTATTCATGTGAATGCCAATTGAGGGAAACAAATCAGTTTCATAAGGTGTTTCCTTGTGAAGTTTGAACATTTAAAATGTAAGTTTTGAGGAAACTCCATTTAAAAATTGTTTATCAGTATACACTGATTAAACAAGGTAATTTTTGCATTTTTTAAAATTTTTTGATCATATGGAAGTTGAATATATAAACTGTATATTTTTTAAATAAAATAAAATTTGAAAAAAAATGGTCATTTTTAAATTTCTGCCTATTGTGGAAAACTAGCATTTGCAACTTATGTCTCATTTGGTTTGGCGCTGCCACATATTGCAATACACATAATAAATATTAATGTAAATGTGTACTTACAGCTGTCTGTGGTAATGACATAAGTATACTTTCAATACGAGCTCCTGGTGTGAACAAACCAAACTTAGTCCCTCTGTCATGAACCAAATTAAATTCTACATATCTAGAAAATATGAAAATAATAATAAGTAAATTTCATGATCCATATTCACATTATACAAAACTAACAAAGAAAAGAACAGTAATCATACAGTGTATGTAATTCTGACTGGTCCTAATATAAACAACTGTGGATAATTGGTTAAGTTTTAATATTAACATTTTATAATCAAATTTAGTTGCTTATTTAGAATAATTACAATGTATTGTACAGAGTTCCCAACCCTCTCTATTTATCCGGGAGTCTCCCGAAAATTTATCAGTCTCCCGATTTTTTTAAGCAATCTCCCGATTTTCTGTTAAAATCTTCTAGCAACATTATTTGTCTTAGAATAATATTTAATTAATAAATACAGTAATTTTAACATAAATAATTGTGTATATCATTCTAAATTTATCGTAATTGGTGCTAGTTAACCCCTTGCTGGCCTGCTTTTCGGCCCTTCCGTCATAAAACTCAGCAGAAGGCGCAGTATTTTAAGATAGAGAGCGCACTTTGAAAAAAAATCTCCCGAATTTTAGACCTCAGAGGTTGGAACGTCTGATTGTAATTAATAATTTGCAGTGCTTTCCACCTCTACAGAGTCTTTTATTTTTGTTTACAAACCAAACTAGCCTATAATTTTACTACATTATTTGGATTTTTGTCTCTTTTTATGTTTATTATGTATGGTTATTTTAGTTTGTATTTGGACTTGTTTGTTGTATTTTTGTGTGCGAGAAAACAATAACAAAAAATTGATAAATTAAGACATTTTAAGTTTGGAGATCCCTTAATCACTTGCCCAATATACTGAGGCAAATAAAAGTAGGTTTGTATTTATTCATTTGATTATAAACAAATATTTCATGTTAAGAGTCAGAAGTGGGCCGAAAATTAAGGAGGGGTTGGTGATGCTAAACAAGTATATATTTTTTTTTGGTCGAACCATAATGTTTGTGATTTGCTTATACTGATAGGCAACTGATAGGCAACTGATAGGCAACTGATAGGCAACTGTTACTTTAGTTTTTGTAGCAGAGCCAAACCAAAGGAGGGATAAGTTAAAGATGGGAAATTGAATTATTTATAAATTATGAATTAACAGAGTCATTTTAAATTGCATTTGTAAAACATTTTCTTAACATATCTGTAAATGTTTATTGTAGTATGAAAGTTTAAAGTTTGAAACTGTATATTTTTTAAATTAAACTAGAATTGACAAGTTTGATTATTTTGATTTTACCTACAGTAATGTAGTAAAACCAGCCTTGCACCTTATTTCTTCTTTGGCTTGGCTCTGCCACATATTTGAGGTGTCACCACAAAATGAGTCGCCTTGTACAAAAAAACAAAATTGAGCTATTGTTGTATTTTGGATAGAAGAGATTATAAGCTTTAAATTGGTTTTTAAATGAGGTTCATAGCTTCAGTATAACCATAGAAATATCATTTTAAAACAGGTGTATGACAACACCATTTGGAGAAAACGACTTTAGGATAAACAACTGTTGACTTTTTGTATGTTTTTGATTTTGAAAAACAGCCTTTACAAAATGTAGTTCAAGAACATGTTTATTGTAAATAAACATCAACAGGAAGTTTTTAATTATCAAATTCAATTACTAAACTTAACAAATCAACAGAAATCTTATTTTTATCAAATTATGACTTTCTTTTATTTTTGTGAATATCTCAAAATGACCTGGCGTACAACACGACTCATCTTGTCACGACACCTCACATTATTAGCAAAGCATCTTGCATGAAGAAATGTGTAATTTGTTACGGGCAACAAAATTTAAGAGCAAGTTAAACAACTGGCGTAGCGTAAACGATTTCCCAAAAAATTAATGAATGGTACTGGGTCTGGACAAACAGTGCTCCAACTCCACAACAAGACATCTATTTGTAGAAGTACTCATGAAAACAGTCTATCTAAGGGTGGCAATAGAATGGCTTGAGACCAGACTACACTTCGACTTGAGAATGATACATAGATTGAAAAATATTAAATGTTAATGCATAGAGTATTATTAATTATTATTACAATATTTAATTATAATCATTAATATTAGAATTTTAAAATTATAAAAATAAGTGATAGATGGAGAAGAAAAGAAAAAATGGAAGATGGAAGAGAAGTCCAGAATATACAGTGATTAAAAATCATTGTAAAATAATTATAGATAATTTTGGCATTTATCATCAGGGTCAAGACACCTGCCTGTCACTTTTCAAATTCAGTATTACCAACAAATTTAAGAGCAAGTTACCAAACTGGTAAGTAAATATAAAAAAAAATACTTCTCTGAACATTTATTGAAGGGTGGCAATAGAAAATGTCAGTCAGTGGGTGGATGGTAAGAAGAGGTCTAGTAACACTGATGCACATCAAAACACAGTACGCCTATTAAATTTCTCATATGAGGTTAAGACATAATTGTGTCAACTATAACAATTTCAATGCGTTGATAATAATCCATCTATGCTGGTATTCTAAATCATTCTTCTATAATATAAATATTACTTGTTTAGCAAAACATCTGTCTGTGTCTGCCTACTCCTGTTATGGTCAAGAAGAGGCCTAACTAAAGTGAAACAAATCAAAACATGGTATGCCTATATTAAATTTCTGATGTAAGGTTAAAAAATATTTGTCAATTTTATAACCATTGTAATAAATTGATAATAATCCATCTATGCTGGTATTCTAAACTTTTCTTAGAAATCTTACTTGTTGGCACATCTCCCTACTACTGTTATAATGGTCAAGAGAGGCCTAGCTAAAGTAAAACAAATAAAAACATGGTGTGGCTAAATTAAATTTCTGATGCAAGGTTAAGAAATAGTTGTCAACTATAACCATTTTAAAAAATTGATAGTAATCCATATAGGCTTGTACTTTAAACTTTTCTTAGAAATCTTACTTGTTGGCAAAACATCTGCCTACTCCTGTTATAATGGTCACATATCATACATCAACTGATGGCAGATAACATAAAATTATGTTGGAAGAAAAATCTGATTTTCTTCATAAATTAATCAATGCATACCATGTAGGCATAAAAACAGGTCATACTTTGACTGATGGTCAGTATCTATGGAACCCTTTTACATCTGTTTCAGTAAAATTACCCATAAAAGTTACCTTGAATTTCATCCTGGAGGATTTCTATTCATGGGACCGAAACCAAATAAACAGTCAAAACATGTTTTTTGTCCATTGCACACAACATCAATTGGGGAACTTCTGGCTATATGACAAAATTGGTTATTTGACACAGAGCCCGACAATTTTTCCAGACGACAGTTGATTGATGTTTGTAATGCAGGTGCAGCATGCGCTCTACTCATGAGACCGGACAGGTAATGCAATGTGAGTCATTAGAACAATTGTTTTTGAGCTTGATTTCATTTTAACCCCTGTGTACAGACTACTTCGTCTACAATCTTGAAAGTTGGTCGGTATATACTGTTCTAACAGGATCAAGCTATTTGAATATCTTTAGTTTTAAATGATTTCAACAAAAGATAAGAAGCAATGCAACACCAAAGTACAACCCAATTAAAAAAAAAGTATGACACCCAACATTTTAAACTTGTCAAATAAATAACATACCTTCCTCTTCTTAGTAACTGCCATTGTCTGTAACAAAAAACAAATGTTGCCTAATGAAACACACAAAAGTCACATTTGTAAAAAACACACATTTGTAAATAACATTTGATTTTACAGTACTGCAAAGAACAGAAACAAATACATGTGGAAAGATTAAAAAAAGAAAAAAAGAACAGAATATTTTGAATGATATGTGTTTCATGCTATGAAAACACATACAAAGTACAAACATGTAAAAGGAATTGTATATTATTTAGTCATTAAATACAAGTTATTCAATAAATGTTTTAATAATTATTCAATAATTGACTTCATCAAAACAGGCAATTTATTGTTTTACAATATTTGTGTCAGATATTACGTTTTTCTTTTTTCCTTTTATCAAAAGTAAATGCTAATTACAATTTAACAAAATCAATCAAGGGTGAATAAAGAAAAACAACACTAAATATACAGCATAATATAATTTCCATTTGTCATTTCCTCTGTATTTCTAGATTTCTTAATACTGTGTACTTATACTAGTAAATATAAAAAAAAAAAATGAATTACCTCTCTTTGTATCCATACCCATCATGCTTGTGTTTATTAACTATTGGTAGATAACTTGGAATAATTGCTTTGGCACAGTCCTAAGAAAAGAAAATAAAAAAATTATACTAAACCTATCTCCAGAAAAACCAAATCTATTCCATACCTTTTCAAAAGTCCCAAAATCAAGAAAAAAATGCAAACAGGTTAACTTGATTAAGGCCACAGCCAAATAGTTATACCATTTTAGTTGTCTCAAAACAATTATACTTGTGACATTAGGGTACTATAGTGTGGAGACTGCCTTGCATTTTTTAAGTAGTTGATTTTCGGGCAAATAACTTTTAAAATATAGTTGATTCATGTAAATAATATGGTTGTCACAGTTCTTGGAAAATTTATTTTACTACAATAACTCTGCATTGTCATTATAACCAGTTAATCATGTATATCTTCAAAATTTATTATGAAATAATATAATAAAAAATTATGTTTACCTTTACAAAAGAAAATGCATCCTCTTGTGATGGCTTGTCGACATCATCAAAGAATATACCACCAACACCCCTCCTTTCATCTGAAAAAAAAAAACAGTTACACTTCTTTAATTAATCTTGACAATGCATATCAGCAGTGACCAGGCAGGATGCAAATGATACTGTACACCTTGTAATATTTTGGGTTGTTTTTGGGAAAAGGACTTCTCACAGATTGCATGGGTAGTGAAAAATATTGTTCTACCGATGAAAATAAGACAGAGAATCTTATTTCTTGTTCCCATAAATGGTAAAATGATTATATTCTAATGGAGGACTTGAATTATACGTGTCAATGGGTGCATTAAATCGCTGAAATTGCACCGGAAAATCGACCTAGGAAGCCAAACTTTAATGGTTAACAACTTATCGAGTTCCCCACTCATTAAGATGTAGTAATTATTCAATTATCAAGGCAAATACAGATGCTAAGTAGAGTAGCATTAAACAAATAATGTGACTTACAAATTACACTTTCCTTGATATAATAATAAATCTACTGAATCGTCAATTTATAAATCTCACAAAACATTCATCTTTATACTCACTTCTATGTTCCACTACAAAATAGTTATCGCACCATTTCTTGAATTCTGGGTAATATGTTTTATCATGTTTATCACACGCTTTTTTTAAAGTACTATGAAAATGTTTCACATCCTAAAAAAAAGCACAACATTCACATACAAAAATTAGAAATCAAATGCAGAAATATTTTGCAACAAATTTCAAATATGTGACATATTATAATGATATACAAAAGTTTAAAAGAATTTGTATAACCTCACTAAATTTTAGTGGCACACCATTCAAATCACTTTTTGCCTGTACTAAAAAGTCCCAATTTTTTTTTCAGGTAGGATTCAAACACATGGGCTGATCTCCAGATCACCCTGGTACCCTGGTATACGAATAGACCATTGAATAAATTTCACATCAAATTGACAAATGCAAAAGTAAATTTGTTTAAATTATAACAAGTCATAAATGGGTACAACATATTATGGATATTTTATTAGGGTGACTCAGTGGTTTTTTTGTTATACTATTATAACACATTAGATGAGAAAACATTCACCTCCCCCAAAACCTACAATCCGGAAGACAAAATTTCACACTAAACAAGAAACCAATGTAACTATATAGGTCAATTTTACAGGGTTAAAACAATTAAAATTCAAGGACATTTCAAGGACATTCCAGGTCATATTTTCTAAATTTCAAGGACACTCAATCAATGGGTGCGTGGTCCAAAAAAGTAAAAATGAACCTTTGAGTTTAATGAAAATAGCTATGTTTTACCTCAACTAAATTTCAATAACATGAAATTTCCAGGAAATTTAAGGAATATTCCAGGAGTTTCCAGTACTGGAAAATGCATTTGTGTTTTTTCAGGACTTTAAAAAAATTCAAGGAAATGTATGAACCCTGATTTTAGTTATTTATTCTTTCATTATACTGCAAGCACATTCAGTACTACAGTCAACCTCCTACTTACAAACGTTTCATTTACAAACCTTCTATTTTACAAACACTATTCAGCCAATTGTTATTAAAATAATACCTAATTATGTAATAATCCGATAATTTATCGATGACATTTCTTGAGTTTTTGCATTTTCTTCCACCTAGTTCATTAAGACAGAACATTAAACTACCAAGGTAACAAGGTAAACAAAAATAATGGTTTTACAAGCCTAAATTTAATCGGTTTTCATGAATTACAAATTTATGAACATTCTCATTTAGAGACACATTCTAGGCCGAGGGATGTAAGTGTGAAGGTAGAGTTGATTCTTGAATTAAGGCTTTTTCCAGTCTATCTTTTTTTTTTGCTAAACTACTTTTATAAACTCATATATGGTAAGACCATGTCCATTTATGGTATTGATGTGATGTCATTATGTTTATATACGGGCATATCAAAGTTCTTTGTCAAAAAAATTGATAATCTGGACTAATTGTAAACCAACTGTGCAAAACAGAAAACATGACATACCAAAGGTGGTTTGTTTTGAAGAAGTTTACTATATTTGAAATTAGAAAACATTTACATACGTCTTTATCCAAATAATAAGGCGTAAGATCTGTACCGCCACCAAACCACCATTGATTCTCACCATCCTGTTCCACTTCAAAATATCTAAAGTTAAAATGTAGTGTAGGAATCATTGGATTACGCTGTAATAAAATGGAAAAGTTAGTTATATTTATAGAAATGTTTATAAGAAGGTTTCCACTTTTCCCACACAAGATTTTTGGTTTAGTGGAGCACGATTCTTCAAAATTAAAAATCTTAAACAATGTTGTACTCATATGTGATTCTCATGGTGGGAAAATCAAAAATTGAGTTATTGATATCTTCTAATATGGCATAAAATAAGCTGTAATCTACAAGTTAAATTGAAAATTATTGGATACATACATCCAAAGATCTTTTCTTGTATGGAAACATGGTTTTGAGAAAATTGCCAATAAAAATAATCCAACAATAAACAATTAAAAGAATATAAATCTCATAAAATCTGCATAAAGGACACTTTCTTGCATGAAAACTAACTAAAGAGTGTATTATAGTGAAATATAAGTACCAAAGTACTCATATTGATTAAATCTAAATTTATCAAAAATTTGACTTCAGACCTATTTTGGTGATTATCTCTATTTGATCTCACCTACGATGCAACTCATTTTGTGGTAAACCTCACATTTTTGTGGTCAATTGTAGTTCATTGTAGTTATAGTATCATAGTGAATCATGGATGCATTGTAGATCAACAAGATTTTCGTGAAATTTTAACAAAGATCTTGGTCTACGGTACTTCAGACATAGATGTGTCAAAATCAAAATCTACCAAAGCAGCATCTTATGAGTGTTGTAAAAATAATGTGGTATGTGACACCTACATCCTGTTCATTTTCAATTTTGAAAATTGTGCCCCACCATAACAAGAATTTTATTAACACATTGTTATATTTCTTTCCCCCGATGAAAGATTATGTAACAACTGCAATTCTGGAGAGGTAGAAGACGAGTTGCACTTTCTAGTAAACTGCACTCTATACTCCAACCATAGGAAAGACCTTTTTTCAAAAGTCAGAGAGGGTATTCATAACTTTGATACTCTAAATGAACATGACAAATTTGTTACTCTTATGAGTAGCCAGGATTTCGACATTTTATTACCTCTAATTAAATATACTAATGATGCTTTCAAAACGAGGGAGGCCATGGGAATTTAGTACGTAATCTTTTATGTTACAATTCTTATTGCTATACAGATTTTTGTCAATTTATGCATATGTATTTATATTTGTTTTCATATTTTAGTGTTAGTGCATTGTTTGTTCCTTTTGTCTGATTTTGATTTTATCATAATGTATGATGTATCAATAAAGTTTCTCATATGTATATTATTTTTACTCTGTGGAGCAGAGTCAAGTAACCGCTACCTTTCTTCTGCTTTGTCTAATTCATTGCCATCTTTGTCGTTATCTTTTTTTTATATATCTCTCGGTAGGAGCAACCTGATGGACCATCAGAAGAGCAGCTGCTGTTTTCTAATACACTGTTGATTTTTTTTTATCTTTAACCATGCACTATAGTGTACTTGTATCTAAGGCTAAACCATAACATGGGCCACTTTTTACAACCTTTCCGATACAAGCTGGGGTATCTGAGCATGGCCGGAAAAGAAAGGCTGAGCGAGATTCAAAATCTTAACCTCATGATCTGAAACCTGAACAACAAACGCTGCGCCATCTGCCTTCTCCGAAGTCGTGGGCATCATCATCTTCTTATGGACAAAACTTTGCACACACATCACTGACGACATACAATAGATATATGTGAACAAACACTAGATCTTATCCACATGGTCTCAGTTCTCTTTTCCACGGAGTGTAGCTCGAATTGAGCTTGTCATTTTGTATGGATATAAAATTCTAAAATAGAAGATTACTGTATAAAAGCATACACCCATTCGATTGGACAGTAATAACATCAACATTTAAGTTTTATTTGAAAAATTGATCATCAAAGGCTTTGTTTCAAATATAATAGCAGATTGTGTGATAAATCACTGTAACATGATACAACAAATTTGCTAAATTTAATAAAAGAATATATGTCTGTTGGATTATAAAAAATTTTATGTGTACAATTTTTCATAATATAACTTTATTACCTATCAATAAATTACATCATAAGATAGACAATAAAAAATATAAAATCCATGTTCAGAAATAAATAAATACAATATGATCCATGCTTTAACAATAAACTAAGTGAGTGATATATTCATATTATTAGCACAGGCAGTAAAAGGGGAACATAATACATGGAACATAATACATTCCATAACGATTCAGCAGTATAAATCAAAACATACATTGTACTTCCTGGTACCAACTTATACTGTTCATTGGAAAGAGGAGATGTGGCCAAGAACTCACAAAATGTACCAACCAGTGTTGTATCCAAGAGGGTGCTGAGGTACTTGAGCACACCCTTCGGAAGCAAAAAACACTTAAATTAGGACAGAATCTGGGCCTCGAGCACCCCCTTCAAAGGAGACGGCATAAACTGTGACGGAAAACACCCAAAAATCATAAACTTTTTTTTTGCTTGTCAGAATCCAACCCAGCTCGAGCCGAATCTTGGATACCCCCCTGCCAACATGAGCTTCAAACTCCTGAACTGATGATTGGAATTCTGAACCGAAATCACTGCTCAAACTGCTTCCATGATCTATTATATTATATTCATTTATGCAACTTTACTCATGTACATTATATAGCAGATTTTTCATTTAGTAACTGAATTACACTTGGGTAATTGCATGTCAAATCAAGAATTTTCCTCAATCTCCTGGATTATGTTCAAATTCTGGAATTTGGTTTGCTACCATACAGTATGAAACACCCAGAACTAAACAATTTTTGGTTTCAGCCTACTAATTAATGAAGTAGGAGTTAATGAACTATTCCCTAATTAGCAATACTCTGTGCATGTAATTGATCATATTTTTGTGAAGCTGATTTTGGTCTCATAATTAAGGTTTAAATATGTACAGTGGCACCAAAACTAAATTTCACAAATTTAATAACTCAAAAACTATTAGTGCAACCATCTTCAAACTTTCAGGATATCTTTTTTTCATGATACAATTACACTGCTCGGACCAGTACTTTTTCTTGATCTTATTAATGATGCTTGTGTTGAGTGCTGCAGACGATGGAAGTATGTAGACGACCTCACACTTGGTGAGGGTTCTTTTTTCTGAGAAGCGGACCATCATGTACCTGGCAACTTTTTCTGGCTCATGCGTGAGACAAACCCTGCCACCACTATCTGGGTCACCCTCCCAAAAAAAAAAAAAAACATTTTTGGGCAGTTTCTACCTAACCATGGCTGTTTTGGGGTCCTAATATAAGTTGGAACCAGGAAGCAATGAGTAAAATTGCATAAATGAATATAATTCGTTTTTATTTTACGGTATTTTGCTCTATATTGTGTCATGCGTGTGAAAAACTATTGAAAATGACTGTTTATTTATAAGTGAGAATTCTGCTAATGCGTCAGATACATTAGTTTGTGTGTGAGATGTCATAAAATATGCTCCTATGCGTGAAACTCGCGCATAATGCGTTACAGTTGGCAGGTATACCATGATCATGTTTTATCGGAAAAACGACAAATAGCCGTGGGTCCAGGGCCCGCCTAGGGCCCGGAAAATGTTTGTTTGGTGTTCAAAATAAGTGTTCATAAATGGCAAATTAAACAAAATTATTGTTGAGATCCACAGTTGGAAGGGCACAGAAAGACTGACTGCGCCAAGGAGTGGTTTTGGGAGGGGGAGGATCCATTTTTATAGACCATTTTTTAATATAATAAACCTTTAGATGCTCATACAGAGCATCTTGGACTGTAAAGTCGAAAAAT
>JAOTQE010105339.1:4507-25675 GCA_025631205.1 Nesometra sesokonis
AAACAAAAATGATTTGCATGGGGATTCTACATGGGTGTAGGGATTCTGCATTGGGTGTAGGGACTCTGCATTGGGTGTAGGGATTCTGCATGGGATGTAGAAATTCTGCATTGGATGTAGGGATTCTGCATTGGGTGTAGGGATTCTGCATTGGGTGTAGGGATTCTTCATGGGGTGTAGGGATTCTGCATGGGATGTAGGGATTCTGCATTGGGTGTAGGGATTCTGCATGGGATGTAGAGATTCTGCATTGGATGTAGGGATTCTGCCTAGATGTAGGGATTTTGCATTGGGTGTAGGGATTCTGCATGGGGTGTAGGGATTCTGCATTGGGTGTAGGGATTCTACATGGATGTAGGGATTCTGAATTGGGTGTAGGGATTCTGCATGGGATGTAGGGAGTCTGCATGGGATGTAGGGATTCTGCATTGGGTGTAGGGATTCTGCCTAGATGTAGGGATTTTGCATTGGGTGTAGGGATTCTGCATGGGGTGTAGGGATTCTGCATGGATGTGTAGGGATTCTGCATTGGGTGTAGGGATTCTGCCTAGATGTAGGGATTTTGCATTGGGTGTAGGGATTCTGCATTGGGTGTAGGGATTCTACATGGATGTAGGGATTCTGAATTGGGTGTAGGGATTCTGCATGGGATGTAGGGAGTCTGCATGGGATGTAGGGATTCTGCATTGGGTGTAGGGATTCTGCCTAGATGTAGGGATTCTGCATGGGGTGTAGGGATTCTGCATGGATTTGTAGGGATTCTGCATTGGGTGTAGGGATTCTGCCTAGATGTAGGGATTCTGCATTGGGTTTAGGGATTCTGCATTGGGTGTAGGGATTCTACATGGATGTGTAGGGATTCTGCATTGGGTGTAGGAATTCTGCATTGGGTGTAGGGATTCTGCATTGGGTGTAGGGATTGTGCATGGGGTGTAGGGATTCTGCATTGGGTGTAGGGATTCTGCATTGGGTGTAGGGATTCTGCATGGAATGTAGGGATTCTGCATTGGATGTAGGGATTCTGCATTGGGTGTAGGGATTCTGCATGGGGTGTAGGGTTTCTGCATTGGGTGTAGGGATTCTGCATTGGGTGTAGGGATTCTGCATGGGATGTAGAGATTCTGCATTGGATGTAGGGATTCTGCATTGGGTGTAGGGATTCTGCATTGGGTGTAGGGATTCTGCATTGGGTGTAGGGATTCTTCATGGGGTGTAGGGATTCTGCATGGGATGTAGGGATTCTGCATTGGGTGTAGGGATTCTGCATGAGATGTAGGGATTCTGCATTGGGTGTAGGGATTTTGCATGGGATGTAGGGATTCTGCATGGGATGTAGGGATTCTGCATTGGGTACTTTTTGTGGAAGGTGTCAACACAGCTGTTTTTACAACTAATACTGGTTGTAAAACAGCTTATGGTATGCTTCAGCCCTAAATGCAATTAGTCTATGGTCCATGGGTTTTAAATAAAAACAATAATAATAATAATAATAATAATAGTAATAATAGTAATAGTAATAGTAATAATAATAATTAGATTTTTATAGCGCATAATGCAAAAAGGCCTCTATGCGCTCGGTGATAGAGTAAGTTGCTTTAGTGATAATTGCATATATGTCCTATCATTTTATATCTTGACATTTAAAAAATAATAAAGTTTTCATGGGTGCACAAGTGCTCCACAGTTCCTCTGTAAGACGCACAAGAAACCTAAAACAGAAAATTACCGTAAACCTAATCTAACAAGACATGGACACATTTCATCACTGATATGGATGTCAGGTCATGAATCAAGAAAGAGTACTTTCTATTCATTTATATCTTTGCACAATAGATTTACCAAATAATTTCTTTTTTGTAGGATGTGATGTTATTGTACTATACACCATGGTGCGGATATTGTTTTAGAATTTTTCATCTTTATCTTAATTTTGCATATTTACTAAAGAACCTTGGTCTCCATGGTATTCTTGTATCAAGGTAAATATTTCATTCAATTTTAATTTTTCTTCATCACATGTTTAGAGTTAACTTTCCTAAGACCGATTCGTGTTCCGTTTTATGTTTGGTCTAGATAGAGACAAGTTTATCTGTATACATAAGTTTCATGATTTTGCAACCTTGGAAAAAGTTTCCAATTTAGCATGAAATTCTGTTTTCAAGAGTGTTTGTTATGAGAGAGGTAGTATATCTTCTACAAACTAGCAGAGGGTGCAGGGAAATATGATGATGTTGGTGTAGATTGATGTACAACATCCCCAAATAAAATTGCGTTTAGTCTGTTTACTGTAAGCTGAAGATCCTTTATCACTGGTTTAATTCCAACATTACTCTTTATGTTTTGGCTGGTTGTTTGACAGAGATGGAGGTAGAATAGTCGAAGTGTGCATTGAAAATATGTAACAGTATTTTGATACTTCGGTGGCAGCTATTTAAATTTATGCTGGATGGAAGGCCTTAAGACATGTTTTAGTGTGGAGTGTGTGTAGAACGTTTTAAGGGTGGAGGCACCACCTGCCTTTGCCTAGTATAATCACATCCCTGGATTGAAATACACATAATTAGTCAATGCCTTACAAATAAAGCCGTTGATAGACTACAAAATCTCCATTTACCATATTGACCCTACTATACCCACCTCCATAAAATCCCATTAAGTTAAAGTATTATGTATGTATCTGACACTCTTTATTCAAAATCACATTAATTTAATGGATGCATGTATCTGACACTTTTATTAAAAATCTAAATAATACATTCAGTGTGTCACAAATTGGCAATGTACTAGTGCTGGAGTGTGTTTATAAGGAGTATCCAAACTACAAAGTGTTAAATGACTCATTTTGTATTAAAACTGGGGTGGACTCTAGTGAAAAATTGATTTTATTATTTGCTTACAATTTGTTTTTTCCCTTATGTCAAATAATTTATTTTCAAACATAAATGAAATTAAATAATTGCAAATAATACAAGATAATCACAAAACAAAGTAGGAAATCAATGATGTCATACCTGAGACACCTGTTCACATTGTAAAGAAAATGGCAAATTCTTAATAAATCTACTCTAAATGGCTAGGAAATTATATAGTCGGCATGGTGTATGTACAAGTCTTCAATATGATGTCATCACATTGCGGTCCACATTGTTGACATCAAAATTCCCTATTAAAGGATATAGCAATAATTCTTTTTTCATTTTCTTTTAGAATTGATGGAGAAGCCAATGACCTCCCATGGCAATTCACCGTTTCAACGTACCCAACCATTATCTTCTTCCCTGTAGGACAGTCAAATGATAGCGTTAAACTACCTGAAAAACAACAAATAACATTATTAAGTCTTGTCAAATTCACACTTCAACACACTACACAATCCATATGAACAATTCTAGCTGAAATTTGTAACTTTTTAGATAAATAAGTGACCTTTCGAGATTCAAATTTTTGTATTTTATCTTATAATTAGGCAAAAAAATTGTTCTTTTGGAGCTAAAATTTTTAAAGTTGCTAGATTATTTCTCCAAGTAATTTCCAGACTTCTATAACTGGGATTGTAACATAATTTTATAATTACATCATCTTTTTCAAAGACTCAAATGTGCATGTTGGATATAAAAATAAACATGATATCTGAATTTATGCATGCTACTTGATAAAGAATTACAGAAAATCCTGCTTACCAGTACAACTGTCAGAAGAGTTTACCACACTGGGTATCTTCGACAGGGCAAACTGGTCAGGACTTCTAGGCATCAACAGATTGTGTTATTTTTAGGTAAAGTTTGAGTGGTCTTGATCAGGGCAGCAATTTCCAAATTTCCCATGAGCTTTCGATTTTATTTGGTGCTTTCGTTGTTTATTTTACTGGATGTATTCATATAAATATGCACTTTTAAATGATCCAGCACTACATACGCCAGACAGAACCGCTGCATTTAAGAGGTCTTGAAACATTTTGTATGGTAAGAAAGAAGAAAAGACTTTAAGAGTGACCTTTTCTCCATGCAGACTCTGATCTATCTAGGCTACTCTGGGTTCAGCTGGCCTAGATATATATCCGAAAGGTCCACTAATCAACTCAAGTAAGAAAGTATAATGCATACTCCAAGCAATGAGATACATGCCATCGTGACAAGATTCAATATTTTGACATAAATTATGTCATCATCAGGAATGATGATGACATAATTTATGTTGAAATATTGAATCTTGTCACGATATATATCGTATTGAATAAAACTATATTTCCATTTATAGTAAGAAATCTATGAACAATGTTTAATTTCCAAATTAGTCGTCATGGAATCTCAAAAACTTAAACCTTCCATATTTATGGCAATAAATTAAACTACATTAAATTAATATTATTTACATTGATTCTTAGCAACAATACATATATTCATGAGGATTGTTTTGTGATTATTAGTGAAATCTCTATTAGCCATAAAAATATCTTTGTTTTACCCAAGCACATCATCATTGACAGACAGACAGTTAGGAATTTAAATAATTTTATGCATTTCTTACAATTGTATGGATATTGTAGTTTTCTGGCTAATTATATGTTTACCTGTATTGCAAAAACAGGAAATATACTAAAAAACAGATCTAGTTTACATTATTTTGAGTCAGTCAGGCTGGCAACCATGAGATTTTTTAAGGCTTTATCAAGTCCCCATTAAATGACTACCACTTTAAGTCCTAATGAGATGAAACTGTTATAGTTCCAGCTATACTGCTGTTGCTCTCTAAATATTTTTGCAATTATCTCAGTTTCCATATAAATTTTATTTATAAAATAATTATTTTCTAAACAATATTTTATTACAATTTTGATTGTTATGACATTCCTTATTTTATTTATTTTTTTAACTTAAATAATAGATGTTTCTCTATTGATAATTACAGTATATTACTGTGTTTAATTATGTGTTAATTATTAATTAAATATATAATTAACGAGTTGCAATCAAAGAAGGTTATATTTAGTACCTATAGCTATATTTTTTTTATTCCATATGAACTCATTTTGTTGGTACTGATGGGAGTATTTACACTTCATATGTGGCAGAGCCAAGCCAAAGGGGCATAAGTGGAAATATTAAAATTTGAGTTGTTTATAAATTGTGAAACTATATATTATTATCTTTAACATAAAAAAAAACAGTTTCATAGGAAGTTATGAACAATCACATTTCAAACATTAGAATGTAAGTTTTGAGAAAACTGCATTTGTAAATTGGTTATCAGTACACTGTAACAAAGCAGGGTCATTTTAAATTTCATTTTTTGAATATTTCTTGATCATATATTTGAAAATTGTTAAGGAAGTATAAAGTTGAATGTTTAAGTTGTATGATTTTGAGATAAACAAAATATTGAAGCATTTGATAATTTTCTTGTTTCTTTCTATTAAAACAAAAAAAACTAGCTTTGCAACTTATGCCTACTTTGACTTGTCTCTGCCACATATTACTGCAAACTTTAATATTTTAGTATAGTTTTTTATTAATTTCAATTGATCCAACTCAAAAATCAATTATTAAATTGTAATTGTGTTAAAAAAACAATCCTTTATTATTATAGTTAATATTTTCATGTTATTTAAATTTAGCAACTGAAGATTCATTATTATTTTATAATGTTATTAACAACGTTGATCGTTCTCACTCCACAGGACAAATATTTTCATGTTATTTAATTTTAGCAACTGAAGATTCATTATTATTTTATAATGTTATTAACAACGTTGATCGTTCTCACTCCACAGGACAATCAAAATATGTTTGTTGAAATGTCGATATGATCAACATTTCCTTTGAGAACTACACGCGTGGTGTTGTACCACCTTTATATTGTTATTAACAAGACTATCTGTTGTTATTACCTACTTGCATGAATAAGGCACACTCCTAATTTGAATAAGCATCATTTTCATGTGATTTTGAGCAAATAATTTGTTGATTATTGCCTATCCAATGTACTGTATTCATGAATTATGCATCTCTAGCATTGTCAGTGCTTGTTTGCATCAGTATGGTATTCAATTTGCTTATTTTTTTTAGAAAAATGTTGTCAGAGAATAAGTTAACTGCAACATAGTGGCTACCATGATTGCCTTCCAATCCAAAGTGCTTGGTCCGATTCCTCTCATTAATCTTCTTAGGTATTTTGCCTTCTTCCATTTTAGTTGAATATTACTTAAGCAATTATATATTAATTACTATACTATTATTTTAATCATTTTGTTAAAAATTGTACTTTTGTGTTAATTATTGAATTGAATAAATGTTCTTTTTTAACTTGAATACAAGAGCTCCACTTTCCAAGCCTTCATAAGCATTGAAAAATGTAATACACAGAATAGGTTTATTTTGAAATTAAAAGTAAAACCCAAAATTATTTTAAATTATATTTCATAACCATGTAATGTGTAAATAAGAAGCAAAGAATGTTTCTGTAACTTACCTTGTTGTTTGAACAACATTGAAATTACCATGACACTGGTTGGTGTAAGTCCACCCAGCATTCGAGTTGATTTATGTTTTATAAAGAATTGTTAAACTTGGGTATAAGCCCATCCCATAGATATATTATTTACAGCTAGATGGTGATCTTAACACTGTAAAATGGCAGTCCCAAGTAGGCACCTACTATTTTGATTTCTCAGCCTCCGTCACAAACATGTAAGTTAAATTATCACATGTTTATAATTATTGTATTTTTAACATTCTTTTGTCATCCAAGTTATTTACATATATGTCACACATATTTTATGTTGTCAATGTCTTTAGATTTAATTTATTGATATATTGGATACTGCTATGAAAGATTGCACATGCACAATTTCGACATGGCAACAGCGATAGAACATAACGCGAATTGATTGGTTGGATTACAGAATAGTAGGCGTTTACATGGAACTAAATAATATATCGATGGCCCACCCCTAAACTGCCAGATGTTTCCATGTTCAAGGGTAGGGGCTTTACTAGGGTATATGCCCATATCACACACTGTCTGGGATTCCATGTTCAGTGTAGAGGGCTTATGTACTAGGGTTCTGCATATGTCCACATCACACACTGACTGGGATTCCATGGTTAATGTTAGTGGGCTTATGTACTAGGGTATATATCCACATCACACACTGACTGGGATTCCATGTTCAATGAAGTGGGATTATGTACTAGGGTATATGTCCACATCACACACTGACTGTGATTCCATGTTTAATGTTAGTGGGCTTATGTACTAGGGTATATGTCCACATCACACACTGACTGTGATTCCATGTTTAATGTTAGTGGGCTTATGTACTAGGGTATATGTCCACATCACACACTGACTGTGATTCAATGTTAGTGGGCTTATGTACTAGGGTATATGTCCACATCACACACTGACTGGGATTCCATGTTCAATGTAGTGGACTTATACTGGGGTCAGTTTAATATATAATGACATTATTATATTATAATTATTATTATTATTATTATTATTATAGTAACATTATTTAGTACAGTGGAACCTTGATTTTACATCTCAATTTTATGAATACTCAATTTTACATATGCCAAAACTTACCTCAAATTAAGGACTTGAACGTTTACTTTAAAAGGACACAATGTAAAGTATGTGTTCACATTAACCAGTATATACTGTATATTTAATATATTGAAAATCTCCCAAACAGTAGTAGCAGTAGTAAATGAGGTAATATGTAAGGAACAAAACAAACACCATAACTCAATTTTACAAATGCTCGGATTTTAATACCCCCTTCAGGTTCATAACAGTATGTAAAGTCAAGGTCCTACTGTAACGCCAGCTCTCCTAAATCCTGCTGGCCACCCTTGGAACATCTTTTTTGTTCAATTTTCCAGACATTTCAGTTTTGAGTCACACTTACCTATATTTACATTCATGATTTCGGGACTTTCAAAATATGGTCCGGTGTAGCATAAAGTTCGGTATTTATGAGGGTTTGCTTTAGAAGAGCTGACTCTATTATTATCATTAAATTTTGAGGGTAGTGTGTGTGAAGAGGGAATTATGTTAGAAATGTTAAATGTTTACATGCATCTCATGGTATAATCCCACCAAAAAAAAAAATATGGAACCATAGCATGCCTTTCATAGTAAACTGAGATACTGTCCTGAGTGGAAAAAAGGAATAGGCCAATTTTGTTTTATTTTATTTTTATTTTATTCAATTACCAGGTAGACAATGAGACAACAGTGCAGCATCCTGAGTGCTAAGCGCTATCGAGTCGGCTCTCCATGCCACACTAAAAGTAAAATATAATATTATATGTTGAAAATTAAAACATAAACTACATTAAACTTTTTATCCTTAAAAATTGTTAAAAGGTACGTATATACAGTATATTAAAGCTGTCTAATATAAGATGGAGTGCAGTCGCAAATATGTTAAAACTAAATAATGAATTGTCTTTTATATTATTATGAATATCTTGCCATACACAGGGAAAATTTAAACAGTGAATATTTAAAAGAATTGGTTTTGGTAAATTTGTGTTTAAAAATAATGGATTCAGTATAAGGATTAAAATCAAAGTCATGAATATGTTTACCTGAGTACTTGGGTAATTGATTATGTAATGATTTATGTTTGGATTTGATAATAACTATTGGCTGCAATATATTAATAAAAATAATTTTCTTATAAATGTGTTAACCATAAATGTGTTTTTATACTAAAGCTAGCCATTATACTATTTGAATGAACTAAAATGGTGCATTTTATACTGAGCTATTATTATAGAAACGTACTTATATTGCTGTCGTGTAGCCTATATAATTCTATACTAATTAGGCCCAACATTGAGCATATCCTGTAATCGGTATATGTAAACATCTATCTCCACAGGGGAATTAAATATTTTAGGGCTAGCGACAAACTTGTTTCCTCTCAGCACTGATCTCAGTGTCCTATGTATAGACCCACCCAAACAACTCGAGGTTTGTGGTGTATACAGTACCAGAGAAACTAGAGCATTACAGTATTGCATTTTATAATATCATCCAAACAACTCAGTTGGTAGGATTATACAAGAGTAACCATAACATTAACATCCCCTGGTAAAGTCCCAGCCCACAATCAACTAAACTGGGATTATACAAGAGGAACCATTGCATTAACATCCCCTGGTAAAGTCCCAGCCCACAATCAACTAACTGGGATTATACCAGAGGAACCATTGCATTAACATCCCCTGGTAAAGTCCCAGCCCACAATCAACTAAACTAGGATTATACTAGCGGAACCATTACATTAACATCCCCTGGTAAAGTCCAGCCCACAATCAACTAAACTAGGATTATACTAGCGGAATCATTATATTAACATCCCCTGGTAAAGTCCAGCCCACAATCAACAAACTGGGATTATACAACAGGAACAGTAGAATTACCATTCCCTGGTATACTGTAGTCACATCCTAGCTAACTGAAGTAAGGGTGGTAGGATTCATATTTGTAAGTAGCAACTTTTGTTGCTGTTGAGTATTGAAAAAATAAAATATACACATTAACATTCTCTGGTACTCTATAGCCTTCCCATAACAATTGAGCTAAGGATGGAGGGATTAAACAGTCTCAACAGGACACCCTACATCAAATAATGATGGGATTATACCAGAGGAACCATGCAGGATCTGTAAGATGTAAAATTGAGTGGAAGATGCAAGATAAAAAAAATATGGATATATAATTTTTTGTTAAATTAATAAATCTATAACAGAACATTTGTTCCTGTCTGGTGTGGTTTTTGGGGTTATACAGTAATCAAGACAATATTATGAGGACGGACTTCAAAAAATACCAACCAATAAGATGACCGACAGACATCACAGAAAGCACTCTTATACTGCTGTCTGAAAGCGCTATAAGACCAACTCAATCATCTATTTTAACAAAAGTTTTAAAAAGAGACTTAAATTGCATTAAGGACTTCGACTTATGGATGTGAAATGGAAGCATATTCCCGATCAATGACCATGTCACACACCGTTTTGTTTTATAGTAGCAGTATCGGCTGCTATACAACTTTCAATGGTCTCTCATTACTGCTTGTGCAGTTAATATCATCTGCTATACAACTTTCAATGGTGTGCAATTACTCCTTGTGCTGTTAATATCAGCTGCTACATAACTTTTAATGGTCTCTCATTACTGCTTGTGCTGTTAATATCAGCTGGTATACAACTTTCAATAGTCTGTCATTTCTGCTTGTGCTCTGTCTACGTCAGCTGCTATACAACTTTTAATGGTCTGCCATTACTGCTTGTGCTGTTAATATCAGCTGTTATACAGTATATTAGATTGATTTATCCTTGTTCACTGATTGGTTAAAAGCATGTCTCATGATCAAACATAATCCAACCACCATGCTGTTATACAGTATATTAGATTGATTTATCCTTGTTCACTGATTGGTTAAAAGCATGTCTCATGATCACACATAATCCAACCACCATAGTAATATTTACGGATCCGTAAATAGTACGAGACTATTTACGGATCCTGCCCCAATTTCAACACAAGACGGCGTTATCTCATGTGACCCGGCGCTGGTACCGGTTGCGACCGCAGTGTTGAGCACTGCACTGAACTCTCATTTGTACCACATACATGGGGTTGAAACCAATCAATGAACAAGAAAGTATAAATCCAGTATATAAAACAAATATATACTGAGATGAAAGGCTCTGGATTGAAACAATGGGTCCTCAGTGACTGCAAAAGTACTATTTGCTTCAGGGCTGTGCCCCTCAGCCAATCGTACTTTTGCAGTCACTTTGGAACCCATAGCTTTAACCAGCTTTTTTTTATCTCGGTATATATTTGTATACTATATAACTTTCAATAGTCTCTCATTACTGCTTGTACTTTGTCAATATCGGCTGCTAAAAACTTTCAATGGTTTCTCATTACTGCTTGTGCTCTATCAATATCAGCTGCTATACAATGGTCTGCCATGACTGCTTGTACTGTTAATATCAGCTGCTACACAGCTTTCAATCATCTTGCATTACTGCTGGTTCTCTGTTAAAGTAGTGCCAGATCCAGTTTTTCAAAGGGTTTTGGGACAACTCCAAAATGGTTCATGGCCACTCCAGGAAAAAGGTAGTGTAAAATTTGAAAAATGGGTGTAAAATAGGGCAGTTTTTTCACCTGAAATTCAATCCCGAGTATTTGTTCTTGGTGGAACTATGCAGTTTAAGTGATTCATGCTGCTGAAAATTGGGTTGTGTGAAAACTGGCAACGCCAAAGAAAAACCCAGGATCCGACCCTTGCAGAGTTACACACTTCTTTCACCAGGTTTAATCATGCATGACAATTTGAATATTTATACATTTGTTTCTAAAATTAAATTGTAACAGTTTAAAGTGATACCCATACCATGCTGGTTATTACATATGTCATGCAAAGAGCAAAGACCCCATAAGTCACAATGTTTAGCATGCGCATTAGACAAACCAACAAAAAAAATATGAAAGCTGAATGTAGTAGAGATGCTATTCCACATCTAAAAAGGACCAAAAGTCCACTGAATGATTGGTAACTCCAGTGGTAATTCAATTACACTCTGTTAAATTCTTTCAGTTGCCTGAAAGTTACTACACTCGCAATAGAGTACTAAACTGTCACATTACAACAATAGGTGACACACTTCATGCTAGCAGTAATGCAAAAAGACTGTCAATCGTTTTAACCTATGAAAAGATGGTATTAAGTATGATGTACTCCTTTCCTGTTGTGTTACAAATGCTGCTTTTTTTTGTCTAAGCTTAAAGTGTTGTATCTTGATATTTTAGATTTATGCTTTTATTGGTAGTTAATTATTAATGTAACTAATACATTGTGAGCTTTCATGTTATTAAAATGTCTCACCACAAGGTTATTCTAAACTATAAATTTACAAACTCATTCAGGCATAACATAATGTTTACAACATAGGTGTCACCTATATCAATGATGTAAAAAGTTTAGTATTCTATAGCATTAAAAGTTGTAGTAACTGAAAGCAGATAAAACATTTCATAATAAAACGGTGAGTCACATCAATAGTGTGATCAAATTGAGATAATGTATTATTATTAATAAACAAAGCCATATTCAAAGTCATATTTTTGATAAATAAACCCTTTTTAAAAATAATTTTGAGTACAGTATGGTACTTAAATTTCATTGCAACATACAGTATGTATTTTTAAGTCAGTTTTGATGCAGGCAAGTGTCCTTATGCAGATTATTTTAAATTATGTGGGAAAATTCTATTGAAGGGACAATTTTCTTCAAAATATTACAAATATTTATAACCAAGGCCAACCAATATTAAGGAAACGCCTCTAATAAGGGATCATTGCTTTGGTCAAGTTGTCCCCTTAATATAGGAGCTACTGTATAGGAGCTACTGTATTTATCCTCTGGATCTACTTATCCTAAGACTAATGGTAATTACAATCTAGGAACATATGCACCAAAAACAGGCATGCATCTGAGAAAAATTTAGTAAATGCAAGAATGATAACCAAAGTTTTTTTTTTACTATCAATTTTTAATGTTTTACTCGTCGTACTAAATTTTAAAATGAAGTATTTATGCGAGTTAATACATATTTTTCATAAAAATATAAATGTCTCTATGAAATAAATGGCCCGTTAAACCTTAAGAAACAAACACCGTGAGTGTTTATTCAATTAACTATAGTAAATACAGCCAAATTTGTCAAATCATCATCACAAGTCAGATCATTTATAAGTCAAATTTATTTTTCATGACAAATTGATGTGTTTTCCATTAATTTACAATATCTAAGTTAATTTTTTTCTAAGTTGATTTTTCTCCAAGTTGATTTTTGTCTATGTTGATTTTTTAAATATATAAATTTGACTTCGGCAAGGTTGACCAGGGGCAGATCCAAGATCCATCAAAATTAGGGATGGGGCGCATTTTCCAGATCCCAGTGGGCATGGCTCATGGTTTTGATCCTCTGCGCTTTTATTACTGTTTATGATATGCATGGCCCATATGCATGTTTATTATTTATTTTTAGGGTTAATTTTAGACCTGGCTCTTGTAATATAAGGGGTGCATGGGTGGAGAGGGGTTGAGGTGGGCGTTACATTTGACGATAATAGGTGGGGCCCGCGCCCCACCCCCAAATCTCCTCCTACCAGACTATAGTATGTGTATGTAGGATAAATTTGAGCCAGAAGCTTGCATAGATATAATATATTAGGCCTAAAAACAGTACTTCCTTTGCTATAGAATGTTTACTTTTTTAAAAATTTGAAGCACAATTATTATCACAATTATTAATTCACAAAACACACTTATATTTGTACCTCTAGCATTAGGGTTGGATCCGGTTTCCAGCATGATTATGGACAGGTTATGTAAATGATGTTACTATTTAAAAACACATGATTTCATTTGAACCTGAAAACCAGGGCCAGCGAAGTATTATAAAAGTGGGCAGGCAAAATTTAAGAGTCCACATATTACGTTACATATTTAAATTTTTTTTACATTTGTCAAAAAGTGTTCCGGCAAACACCTGACCAGCCCGACCGCTTCCGCCGGCCTTGAAAACAAAAACAAAAATTCCACTGGCCCAACCCTAAAATTCCAAACAAGGTAGAACAAAATATTTTTTCTAGGCCTTACAGTGCAGTTATTGATTCTTGAGAAACTTGATGACACATTCAACATGATTATGGGTGAACTAGGCTACTTCATTACCCATCCCTTCTTTATACTAACTGGTGACCATTAATGCTACTGTAGCTATTACAGTAATAGTAAATTATCAATAACAAATCAGCCTACAGGACTGTGTAAAGTACAGTTACTCAGTAATAAATCAATAAATAATCATTAATCATTTACATATGAGGCATAACACGGCAAAACTACCAAGTTCTATGAAAATTCAAAATTGAGTTTTTGTTGAAATCATATTACACCTTTCATAAGCTAATAATAATCAAAATCGGACATCCATAACTGGAAGTTACAGTATTAGACAAAATATACACAAATTTCCTTTGTATTTGTTTATAGTTCCGGTTGTTTATTTTCTTGTTTCTCAATTTCCCGTGCGACAACTTGGTGGTTTTCCCATGCCTAGCCTCATATTGATTTTAGTTTGAGGTTGTAGTAACTGAAGTAGAATTTCTGATATGATTTCCTGGTAGCATTCTATTAAAGAACGAATAAAGAATCATAGCATTTATTGATCTAAGATTAACCTTTCAAATTACTGCTTTTGCAAATTGTATTCTAAGATCAAATAAATGATGAACACAAACTATTTTTTAAATATTAGGTCATTTAAATCATAAGCATTTATATAAAATTGGCTTTTTATTTTAACTCAACCAGTTACACTAAGTGTAAAGCAATGCATTTTATTCACTTCATTAATATGATACCTTCAAATCATTTTGTGGCCAACTAAAAAAAAAATACATAAAAGCCTTCTCTTAACTTTTATAATCATAGATTTTTCAACTAAATACATAAAAATATCTTGAAAATTTAATAAACTTAACTCAAAGGTAGATGTTAGGAATTAAAAAAAGAACATTTGATCAAAGTAAACAGCGTCTACAAAGTGTTTTTATATTTGTTAAGAAATGTATTCCCGACCCACCCAAATTTCTAAATTTGTGCTTGGCTAAAACAAATTGTTATACCGTCTGATGCAGTACCAGTGATATTGATATAATAGATATTAGAACTACATCTGGAGGATAGCAAGCCTTTACCCTGTTTATATTACCTGACCCATAAAATGTTTGGCATACACTGCTCATTATGTGTGCTATATGCACTCATGGAAAATTGTAGACAACACTTCCCACTTCTCCATGGGGCAATAAATTCCACCTCAAATTTAAAGCAGTTAGTTAATATTTGTAATATGCATTATACACAGAATCTAATCTTCTGCTATTTCTTAATATCATTTATCTTCTATGTTGAATTCAGATTCTAATACTGCGTCATCTTTACTACTGTTTCCTTGAATTTCATCAACATTTTTCAGCACCTCTTTTGGGACATTTTTATTACAATGGTTTTCTTGTCCCCAGTTTGTCCCCAATCCTTCTTCAGACTTGTCACTGTTTCTTTGAGTTTCATCAACACTTTCCAGCATTTCTATTGGCTTATTTTTAATACAATGGCTTTTTTGTTGTCCACAGTTTGTTCCCAATCCTTCGGTTGATTTATCTTTGTTGCAATTATCTGTCAATTCACATATCTCTTTTATGTCCGCTTTTTCACATTTTAATTCTTTTGAATCCTTTTCTTGTTCTGCTTTCAACTTCTGGTTTGCCTCCCAGATAAGCCGTCTTTCCATCTTTGTCTTAAACAGTAAGTTATGCCCTTTTGGAAGACAAAAATTATAATTAAAATGCAGGCATGAAATTAATTTTTAGTTCATTTTTCATCTAATGTTCATGATATTTTCACTTAGTTTTTTTATTTCTGAGTTTACTTAAAATATACTAAAATTAATATTCTCTTACTTTATAATTTAAAAATGTTTTTATCTTTTGACACCTGTTTCCCATAGTAAAAGTAGCAGGTAGTATATAAGAAAAGTAATATTAATCAATCCTATTACTGTGATAGTGGAAATTTTTGTGGTTTGCAACCTAACAAAACAAAAATATTTACACTTTTTACAATACTTTTGTTTTCGCATTAGTCCTTTGCATGCAAAAAGAGGTTAAACTATTGTAACATAAAATATACCACTTGTTCATTTAATTATTTCATTTAAAAACAACTGACAAAACTAACCTCCGATAATGAGTTAAAAGTAATAAACTACAAACAATGTCAATACAGTAACAGTTGGAAATTGCAAATCATTTAAAATATTGTAAAACTACGAAAAAATATCAATGTCAGCATCACAAATCTTACATGTATCGCCAACTGCTTACAAACAAGAGTCTGTTGGGTGAATGTATTCACTGCAGCTATGGCGTAATTGAAGCATGTTTATAAAATATGATCATCTTAGGAATCATTACTTAATATAAAAAGTTGGAACCTGTCAATGTTTAAAAACTTAACAGCAAAGAACGTATTGAGGAGACACACAAGATAGGATAAAAGACGGATAAAAAGTCCCTATTATGAATATGATACAAGTCAGCTTACCTTCC
The DNA here is from genome assembly GCA_025631205.1 of Nesometra sesokonis. Classification (NCBI taxonomy): domain Eukaryota; kingdom Metazoa; phylum Echinodermata; class Crinoidea; order Comatulida; family Antedonidae; genus Nesometra; species Nesometra sesokonis. The sequence goes on from JAOTQE010105339.1 coordinate 20,723, forward strand.
ATTGCATTGTGATCATTCCTTTTACAACATTCTTTTTATGAATGTTGTAACAAGACTGATCCTTCCTTTTACAACATCCTCACATTTATTAAATGTGAGGTGTCACCACAAAATGAGTCGTGTTGTACAAAAATACAAAATTGAGTTATTGTTGTAATGTGATTGAAGATGTTATAATCTTCAATTTGGTTTTTAAATTAGGTTCATAGGTAAAGTATAACCAGAGAAAAATAATTTTGACATATACACACATCAAAACACACTTTGGAGAAAATCAACTTTAAAGATGAACATATGTTTTACCACTGATTTTGAAAAACAGCCTTTAATAAATGCAGTTGAAAGACATGTTTATTTTAAATAAACATAAACAGGGTGTTTGTAATTATAACATTTAAGTAATAAATTTCCGAAAAACAATGAAAATCTCATTTTTATAAAATTATGAGTTTCTATTTATTTTTGTCAATATCTCCAAAATGACCTGGCGTACAACACGACTCACTTTGTCACAACACCTCACAAATATGCATTTGAGACCTTTGGGATTTCTAAACTAAATAATACAAAATGTAACACTTACCTACACAATCTACCATTGCATTGTGGGCCTTCCTTTTACAACATGCTTTACATAGATCGAATATGCATTTAAGACCTTTGGGATTTCCACACTCAAGGCAAGGTTTGAACTTCATTCCTTTAATAGAGAATATTAAGTAAGGTAATTGAAATCAAATATTGTCAAAATAATTATGTTCTTTAGTGACTTGGGTATGAGCCCAGCATGAGTTGCTTTTAATATAAAATGAATTGCTCAATACATTTCAAAACTTCATTATAAGGCTGTGTCCAGACTATTCAATTTTCTTTGACAAAAGTCTTTCATAAAACACATTGCTAAGGAAATGTCCATGTATGGTGATAATGTAACATCATCATGACCATATTTAGACATATTAAAGTTTTTTGTCAAAGAAAATCTGGACTGAGCTTAAGACTACTCAGAGATTGGCCACGATTCAAGGTTAGTGGGCTTATACCAAGGTTATGTCCACATCACACAATGACTGGGATTCCACATTCAATGTAGTGGGCTCACATTCAATGTAGTGGGCTTATACCAAGGTTATGTCCACATCAAACACTGACTGGGATTCCACATTCACTTTAGTGAGCTTATACTAAGGTTATGTCCACATCACACACTGACTGGGATTCCACATTCAATGTGGTGGAATTATACCAAGGTTATGTCCACATCACACAATGTCTGGGATTCCACATTCGATGTAGTGGGCTTATACCAAGGTTATGTCCACATCACAAAATGACTGGGATTCCACATTCTATGTAGTGGGCTTATACCAAGGTTATGTCCACATAACACACTGACGGGGATTCCACATTCAATGTGGTGGGCTTATACCAAGGTTATGTCCACATCACACACTGACTGGGATTCCACATTCAATGTGGTGGAATTATACCAAGGTTATGTCCACATCACACAATGACTGGGATTCCACATTCAATGTGGTGGAATTATACCAAGGTTATGTCCACATCACACACTGACTGGGATTCCACATTCAATGTAGTGGGCTTATACCAAGGTTATGTCCACATCACACAATGACTGAGATTCCACATTCAATGTAGTGGGCTTATACCAAGGTTATGTCCACATCACACAATGACTGGGATTCCACATTCAATGTGGTGGGCTTATACCAAGGTTATGTCCACATCACACACTGACTGGGATTCCACATTCAATGTACTGGGCCTATTATCCAGCGTCAGTACAGCAATGTTGTTTGCCTTTGAGGGGGTTATGGCAAAATGGTCTATGAGCTGTGGCAAAATATAGTGTACAAATCAAAGCAAAAGTCAAAGTTATAGAGCACCTTACATAAATTAATATCACTAGTATTCTTCTCACCTTTCTCTTTGAAGTTCTTATGAGGCTTTCTCACAAGTCTTTTTACTTGTTTTCTTGAGAGCGTCGGATCATGTTGACCGTCTATTTCTGTTAACATTGGTCGTTTTCGTGACCGTTCCAGTTGCCTTCGTGCTGTGTCTTCGGGGCTGGTGATAAAAATTGGTCTAAATGTTTTTTAAATATCTACAACTGGTAAAATAATTAACAAAATTTTATAAAATAGAAAAGAATGAACTAGGGTCTTGGCACATACAAGTCTGATTTTTACGGAAGTTTTCCAGTAACGCCAAAAAACAATCTTTGTGTTGCCCAAGCAAAACATTTTTTGAAATTTTCTATCAAATTCTATGCATTTTTTACAATTTTTTGAAAAATTGTGTGTATTTCTTACAATTCTGTGAATTGCTAAAAAGTCAGAAAATATGGGAAAAACTATATATCATAAATAGTCATAAAAGCATGCATACTTGAGCTGAATTCCTTTGAATTTGTGAATAAAAGTATTTAAATTTGGATTACAATTGATTACCATTGATTACATGTCAATCGATCACAATACTAAGTGTGAACAGTTTTTTTTTAATTTTTACATCAAACAGCAAGTTTACTCGCCACTTAGAAGATGAGATCTGTGCCATGCTTTCCAAACTAAGTTTTATTATGAGGCTTGGGGATTGGCGTTAAGTTGTGGAAACCAACCTAGCCTTCAGCCAGGTTTGAACCCAGGACCACGGGATTTGAAGGCAAGCTAACCACCAAGCTACAGTACCACTTATTACATTGAACGATGAAACACAAACAAAATCCTTCATGATTTGAACTGTGCATGTCCATTACAAAGTCAAACCATACAATATTGTTTAAACATTAAATACTGTACCACATTGAGATCACAATGTACAATGAGGCTAAAGGTTGGAAAATCAAATATTGGTACCTTTCAATAAAGCACAATATAAACTGTGGTCTAAACAATCAAATTTTCAAATAACCTCAAATAATCTACAGACACTGTACTGCATCAAAACCTGTCTAAAAGGTATGTTTAACAGGTATGTATGACAGGTAAACATCATATTACGTAAATTGAAATAAAACAAAGTTACTTAAACAGACCTATTTCGTCTTTGATCTTAGGAACGATGCGACTCACTTTTTTGTGAGACCCAATGTACAATTTGTAATTGGCAATAAGTTTTGGTAACAGACTTGCATAGTTGAATACTTCTGAAAGATTTTATTTGTATTATTTAACAAATCTTTACCATCACTGTTTAATACCAACTGCTGAGATTACACTACCTAGGTCTGACATACGGTTGGCAGATCCAATACGGTATTCCTTCCAGTTTTTGTCCACTTTCTTCCATTTCCTTTTTGTCTTTCTTTGCCCTTTCTGTGAGTTCCTTACAGATTCCAGCTAGAGCTGCAATACTCTTAGCTCTTGCCATTTGAATTCTTAGATCACAGTGAACCTCAAGGCTGAAAGAAATAACAATTAGATGATAAAAAAGATAGATAGGAATGAGAAAGGTTTTTACTTCTTAGAAACTAAAACAATTTAACAAGACAACGCAAGATACAAATCGATGACCTTCAAATTTGTATACAAAATTTGAACTCTGGTAACAAGAGTTGAAACTTTATTACCTATGCAGGAAATGGTGATTGACAAAAAGCTTAGTAGTTTTAAATTATGTATTGAGTTAAATCAGTAATTGGAAATGTTACATTCATCAATGTGATAAAATTCTTGACAATGATTTAGAAAATTTTAAAACAATGTGAAATTAGACCACAATTTAGAGCAGAACATTCAAGGAAGGCAGATACACTCAATATTGTCAACTTAGATGTATACAATCATCAGCAATCTTAGCGACGCTCACCAAACTATGAAATAATTTACAAATAACATCTAAACACAAATAAGTATTAGGTAAACTGACATTTATCTAGGTGACTATATTCTCTGTTGCAGTGGTTTTATTTTACAAAATATTAGATTACATCCATAATATGGATAAGCAGTAAATTTCAGAAAGAAAAGGCCACAGGTGGCCACAGATTGACATACTGCAGTTGACACAGTATGAGATGAACAATTACAACACCATTGCATTTCCCATCTAATGTCAGGTAAACTACTAATTCTCACATCACTTTTTTAATTTAGACCTTATACATTTTTTTTTGGTAAGGCTCATTTCACTTTAACAAACTTCAATTTGCATGTTGAATACTATTCTTAAAAATTAAAACAAATATATTTTGTTACCATGGATTGTGAACTTAAGATTAACTTCCAGAATTGTTAACCACAGTGGTTGGTTAGAGATATCCAATCTTCTTATTGTCTTGTTTGAACAATTAATAAAATGTAAATTAGAAGTTACCTCTTATGCCAGAGTTTAAATAGATGACCTCTGACATACGACAGTGAGCATGGATACTTTTCGACAATAGCTAGGTACTCTTCTGACATTTCCCATGATGCTGGGGGATCTCGATCTTCAAATATTGAAGGGTTGTAGAGATTTCCCTCTGTTGTAAAATGGAAAAAAAAATGGAAACAATATGACTGCTAATGAAAAAGACTCCACCCAAATACAGCACTACATTCTAATATAAGGTGCTACAAGGGATAGATGAGGTTTCTTACTTGTGTTCTACTGTTACAATGCAATTACCAAGGCATAGCCTTAAATTCATTAACATTTTTATTACTGTAACTAAATGTTAAATATATAAATTTATGAGAGTATTTGAAGCCATTAACCACCAAGCCTCTTTAGCAATTATTATGAGCACATATTCATAGACACTTGTTGTGAACACATATGGGTAATTTCACAGTAAATGAACATCAAATTGTGACATTTTGCAAAAATATAAAACACTGACAATTTTGCTGAAACTTAGTGAGAATACGAGTATAGTGCTACCAAATTGAGAAAGGGGGTTGAAAAGATAGCTAGCTATTAATTTATTGAAAAAATTGAATATTC
>JAOTQE010105340.1:0-13591 GCA_025631205.1 Nesometra sesokonis
CCAAAATCACTTTACAAATATAACTCACATAAATGGAAAGATCAGCCAAATTTACACTACAACAGGTAATTTTTAATATGAATTTTAATACAGTTTTCGGTGATTTTCCTATTCTTTAGCGTTATGAGTAGTAGACCCACTTTTTGATTTAAGACCCATCTTAGAAAGTATTTTCCTTCATTATCTCATTGTCCCAATGTTGTGAAATTTTGTCAGTTAGGTCACAACTAATTGCTCTATAGGTATATTCATAAAAAATGTAATCCCGGTGTTTCCCTTTAATACCAATCAGTTCAAATTGTATACATAGGCCTGTCCTTCAAGGAGTAAACTTACACAGAAGAGAATAACACATTCCGTTGGTGTCTAATCCTTACATAAATGCTTCTGGTCCCGAGTTTTCCACAAATGATCGATATCCCCTGCATATTATTCGTTAGATACTGTATACCGTGCACGTCCCCATTACTACTTAAAGCGACATTTAGGCCTATTGCGCCCTCAATTTGATATTTTCCCACGGGATCAGATTACGAAATTACAGCTTTAGAATTACGTTATTCCAGGGAATTGAAAGCGTTCCTGATAATTAAATAGGAAGATGGTTAGAAGATAGCAAACCACCTTTATACACACTGGTCGTAGGTTCATTAGTTCAACCGGCGGTCACTTTCTTACTTTAAGTAGATATCGCAGCCATTTTGGTAGTCCATTTCACAGGTCTACTACGGAGAAATTTAGCGCAGCGTACATTCTGTAACACCAGTGTTTGCGTATGTTCGAAATCTTATGAGCGTCTCGAAAACATGGTCAGTTGCGTGACGGGGTGCGTGGTTCCGCCTCATATTACGTAATGCACCGATCCTCCGTGGTCAAATGTAACGGGGTGCGTGGTTGTGTCGAATGCCAAAGTGGGATGTGTGGCCGCGACTTTCAACATAACGGGGTCCGTGGTTTTACCATATAAATTTGTAATATTTTTTAATTCATTGATAATTGTTACGTAAACAATGTGAACCAAAACTAAAGTTGGTGATTTTTTTTCGTCGCACTTCCTTTTTGAGAATGAATTGGTTGCTATTTTACTTCACAATCACATAAATTGTAGATTTAGGGCCGCACAAAATGCGCGTTTATCAAGTTTGAATACTAGGCCCTACTGTAGTGTAGCGGTTACACACTCAAGCTCTGCTTGTTATTATCTCCTCTTTTCTTAAGTGTAGACAGATGGTTAAACTGTATTATTTTAGATGCTTTTCTGTTCATTATTGTAAAGAAGGGTATAAATGTTGCTTTGACTGGTTGTGTTATGCAAAGGTCCGGCCCACAATCTCGAAATTAAGGTTGACTTTTTAAACTTTCAACACATCTCATCTCTGTCTCAGTCTGTCTGGCTGTCGGTCTGTCTGTCTGTCGGTCTTGTCACGCACGCTTGTGACTATTTGCGTTTTGTTCTTTCCATCGGCTATATAATTTCTAATAACCAGCATTGTATAGGTGACATTTTAAATATCTACGAGATGTGAAACAATTAATTAATTAATTATCAACTGGTAATATATTAACATTAAAATTGAAATAAACTTACTTCGCTGTTAAAACTGTATACAATATAGCATTTTTAATTGTAGGATTAGTTGGGTGTAGTCGCAGAAATGTGAAATTTGCATAGCAGGTGATGTTTTTGTTAATGCTATAAAAGCAAGCTCGACGCAGAATCGCTTCATATGGTCGCTGATCTGGCGTGTATAGCTTTTGATCAGTAGTTGCACTTCAATCGGCTTGATATTAGGCGGTTGGAAAATAGAGGTACTATCCCGGTTTTGTTGGCTACTGCAAGAACGGTTGTTGAGTGATACTGATCGACCACTCCTGCTAGCTTAGGTCTAATCACTTTAAATGTAACTGTTTTCAAATTTAGTCTATAATGCTTGAACGCATGTACAAAGGTATTAAGGATTAACTTTCTTTTATATATACTGTGCGCAGCTTTCCGCGTATTATCCGCCGCATTGTAAGAAATGCATACAATTATCCCGCATTTTGGTCAAGAAAAATTGAAAGAAGCGAATTACAGGAAAAGTAGTAAAAAAATCCTGTAAAACCAGCCACCTCAAATTCTCGAAAATGGACTAGTTAAATTTTAAAGGATTATACAATTAATAATGCCATGCTTTTTTCTTATTATAATCTGTTACATTTTTCGCAAACTGTTAACCTTTGTATCGAAAATTGTTACGTGTGAGGTCAAACGGTCACATATTCAATGGATTATTATAATAATCTGCCACTGTCTTATGGTTATTTATTCAGCCATGTAAATTGCGTAACAAGGATGTAAATTAAACCTTAAAGCAGCAGCCTTAAAGCTGTATGGGGTTTTGGGGTGTAGGCCTATCATTTATGGATAGGCCTAATTTTTTTAAATCATCGAAAAGTGTGTCCGGTAATTTATAACCACCAAACTCATGTAAGGATCAATAGTACGGCAAAGATGTGGCATGATGGTGGTGGTGATGATGATGACTGATGATGATGATGATGATGACTGATGATGATGATGATGATGATGACGGCATGAATGTTTTAATTAGTGATGGTGTAAATAATCGTTACTTATATTAAATTAATAGTACAGTGATAAGGAAGTTTAAATATAGGCCTATTATATTTATTATTTATGGTTATGTATGGTCTATAGATATATCTGATAAAATAAAGAATAAATAGACTTGGCAAAACATGTTTAGTGGAAAATTAATAAAAACAGCTTAGATGGAGTGGTCTATCTCAATCTAATGTAACATCGGCAAAATATCCAACCTGAATTCATTTATATAAACACATACTGTAAATTGAATTGATAAGGAATATGATGGCAATGCAATTTATCTACAAGTTACCGTTCAATATCACCTCTTGACGCGCCTCGTATCGTCTCGTCCATTTTAGTTTGATTAAAATACCTCGCCTTATAATATCATGTTTTTTTATTTGTGATATCAACTGTATTTTGCTAAAATGTAAGTAAAAATATAGTATTTTCCTCACAGTATATGCTTAATTATCATATTAGTAATAGTTACCATTATTTGCAATAAATTTGATAAACCCAAACTCCATAGTTTGCTTTATTTACGCAACATATTTAGACAAATCTTTCACACAATCAACATAAAAAACCAATGTGTTTCCATTAATGTTGTGTAAAGCGACACTGATTATTGTTAGTATTATGGGTAAATTAATTTTAGGCCTAAGTCAATACAGTTATTTTTAATATTATAATAATTTATATTAATACGTTAATCCCCTTTATTCCAATAATATTGGCCACAATTTAACGAAATATCTGTTATGAAAACCATCATCACTGTTGTTTAGTTATAGGAAAACATACTTTACAATTTCGTCATAATAATATTAGGCCTAGTCAAATAAAAAAATTATAGGCCTAGGCCTAATTGTTAAGCGTCAACTCATGAATAAATTTCAGAGGAGGAAGGCGGTTTTATTTAATTTTTAATTAGGTCTATTTCAGTAGGCCCATATTTTTATATGGTCATGATTTGTATCATGTATGTGGTTTAACCATTGGATCAACGACTTTATTTTGACCATAACCTTTTTATGATTTCCAAACAAAATAACATTAACAAAATTACCTAATGATGCAAATTGAAATATGGATTTCATCACCAAAAAAGTTAACATGGAAACTAATCTTACAAAACATACATTTTTCTCAAGTTATAGTAAAAAGTCAGAGGCGGCTAAATCCAGGGTGGGCGGTGATGTTTAACATATTTTTGTTTTGGTCTTTATCATTATTTTAAATAAAAAGACCAAATATATCCCAGCTATACCTACTTTACGCACAATTACAATGCAGAACATTATTTTTTTCAACTCAAGAAAGAAAATCTACTAACAATCATTCTTACAATTCATTAAAAAATTATTAACTTATTGTATTAGATATGCATTCACTTGCTTTCAATCAAATTGGTCAAATGTAAAGTACATTAGTTTTAATCAATTGTTTTGTTTTGGTTCAAGCAAGGAACAGTTAAATTTAACTGTTTCCCTGGTTCAGGCAATATTGGAAAACTAGTGACTGCCATAAGTGTTTGGTGAATAAAAAAATGGCTGAAGCTCCATAGGGACTGAATTTGTGAATTCAATAAATATCCATCAAATGTAATTTTGTCAGTAGGCCTATTTTCTAAATACGAACATTCCCACACTAGTTTGCTTTATAAATTTAATGGTACACACAGACTGGGTTCTTAACAGCAAGTTCAATATGACCTGAATATGAGTTAAATATTGTCAGCGACGGTATACGGAATTAACATTGAGCAAATATTGTAATATCTACCCTTCTGAAATATGTGTACAAATACCTTTATAAGCTCAACACCTTGACTATTATGAAATGATAGTTTCTAACATGTACCGGTATTGTTATAGCTAAAATGTGTTATTACTGTTTCCTAAAACATTACTGAACTTCATAGTTGCTTTTTACTTTAAACCAATAATTTAAAATAAATAGTCAAGTCTATGCACTAATTATTAACCTTATGGAGAATTTTCTGGAGAAAATTAAGTTCCGGGAGAAAATTTGATAATTCCGGGAGCCCGGGATATGATCCAAAATTCCTGGAGACTCCAGGACAATCCTGGAGACTTGGGAGCTCTACATTTAGGCCTAATTATAATTAACTCTTTTATGCATCGATAATATGCTATAATGTTAACAGGAAAATATTTTCTACCCAACTAATTTAGTCATAGAAATTTGCTATATTATTAATATTTAGCTGTATCGTGCAAGAAACAGGATCTATAAAATATATCTCTCGTACAATAAAGAAGTTTTGGTGGTGGTTGAATAGAGGTCATTGACCTGGCGTGTCCTGTGACTGTGTGGTCAATAACAGAACTATGAGGTCAATAATTAGCAGATTCCAATGGTACATTACCTATGTGTGATCCATTTCGCGTACGCCAAGCGCGCGATTACGTAATAATTAAAGACAGATGTTTTAGAAGAAACCCCAAACCCATGATAATCAACGCACTATTTAGTAACCAGCAATTTGTAGCTTCTTCTACCTTCAGGTGGCAAACGTTGCGGTTGATGATAGATCGAAACAATGCTAAGTTACAGATCCAATTTGTCACCATTTTAGGTTGATGCCAATGATAACATTAATAACGATAAAAGGTTACCGGGAAATAGGTAACAAAAACATTAGTACTGTAACTAGGTTTATCGTATTTTCGTATAGTTGCTTAGCGATGCTAATAAAATATAGAGACATCATAAAACTATACCGCAAACGTAAAATGAAAACACAAAGACTAATTAATCTCTAAAAAAGACAGACTCAGATGATACGTTAACAATCATAGTTTATACAACACTGCAGTGCTAGTAGCTATTACATGCCCATACTCTATTGACGGTTCGCTCATTATCAGTGAACTGATTTTTCCTTGGTTTTTTCAGTTTTAAGTTCTTGTTATTCATCCCGCCTTATGTTTTTTAATTTAAAATTATTATGTTGTATTATTTAGTAATAAATATACAATATGCAACACATCTGTAATCATGATTACTATTTCTAATTCGATAAAATGGTCTGATTTTAATGACTATGACGAATGTCTGAAGACAGACAAAGGGATTTTCCCACAATGGTGTTGATCTTAAAATTATAATAAAGGAAGTAATTTACAGAAGACAATAAAGGAGGATGAAACGATTATTAACGATCGTGAGAGCATTGTATTGTTGTTAATTCTTGTATTAAAACATAACTTTTAAAGTTGCGGTAAGAAATGGTATATACCGTAGAGGGCGTGTTGTCGTTTTTTTAAAGATGTACATGTAATGGGTCTCAAATATGGCTTGCTTGATATTTATGAATAGGAAAATAAGTTTGCATCAAAAACGGTAATTACTAATATTTTAAAATCACAAAAATCCTGTAGGCCGCCTATCAGTGGCAGTTAAGCTATAGACCTATTGTGCCTAGTTTATCCGGTGTAAAAATCATGCATTGTTTTATGAACTAATCCTATGTTCAAGCTAAAAATATATACGCTAGGATATGTTACGTTTAATGAGAAACTTAATTATTAGATATTTAAAACATGTTTTTGGTATTTTTGGACATTTTCACAATAATGCGTATAGTATAGTATAGTATAGTATCAAAACGAAGCCCCTGTTATGGGTAAAATAATTTTACTAAACTTTTCTCTTTATTTAGGTACGGTATTTAACATAATTTTTTAAAGAAAACTATATAAGAAAGTAGACGCAAAATAGATAACAGTGCTATTCAATTCGATCACTAATTTCTACAGTTTGTTAAAGATGTATCGTAGGCCTTGTCACAAAAAATGGCAAAACATTGAATTTAAAAAGAACTTGCTTATTAAGATCATTTAACTCAAAATTACAGTATCAAAGAAATATTTAGGCCTACCTCTGATTTGCAACATTAATGCTAAAAATGAGCAAAACACATCAAAAGGATGGCAGTCTAGCTTTTTAGTAATTTCCAGTGTAAAAATCTTATTAAAAATGTTTAAATGCACTAATTTCAATTCTCAAGTTATTACCTTTGATGTTCCTTTAATATGATGAGCTAGTTAATTTTAAAATTAATGGTTAAGACTTGTTGGTCATTTTTAGTAACAATAGGAGTACATCTTTAAGCATTGTTTATTTGCTTGACACTAAATAGATATAGCAGATAACTATAGGCTGGTATTCTTGAAAGCGGACTAACTTTAGTCTAGGACTAAATTCAGATTTAATCTGGGACTGACTATGGTATTCTCAATGGGTTTCTAACGTTGGTCCAGTTAAAAACCCTGGACTAAAGTATTCTAAATTTTGTCTGCCGAGGAACCAGGTGTATGGATAGTCCAGCATCAACTAGTGCTGTTCTAGGGTTAGTCTGGAATATACTTTCGAGATACCAGCCTTACGGGTTAACAAGGTAAACAAACCGTAGTTTCAGTTTTGTCTGTTGCATTCAAAGAAGATAAATATTTTAATAGTTTGAATTAGTATTCAACCTGTTTTGCAACGTATATAAGTTATGTACATTGAAATTAGGCTGTTTTTAAAAATATTTACGCATTTTGCACAATGGTGGTAATATAACAAAATAAATATATGAGAAGGCCTCTTAATTTTAATTATTCATCAGTGTTAAACCGACATTAATTGTGACAATCTGTTGGTTATTTTCAAGTGACAATACATCTGTTAAATCTCTCTATGCATTTCCCTCTATATTTCCATTTTCTGCCTTTTAAAAGAAGATAGGATAACTGTTAGAATAAAACCACGGGCCAAAAGATACAGATAGGACTAAACTTTATTGTCAATTTACATTGTTCTTGAGATATACAACAACAACAACAACAACTTACAATTCAGAGGTAAAGAGACAGCAAATTTATACTTGTACAAAAAAAAAATTCATTTGAACATTTCCAATTTATTGCATTTTTTAAAATCATAAATTATTAATATATGTTTTATTTTCACTAATAATTAGTGTAATTTTTATAAATTAATGATAATTATAATTTGCTGGTTCCGATTCTAGGATAGTCTTGCTCTTCTACACTTTAATGGCCTTAAAATATCATTAGATGAATAGGCTTTAATACATCATTCCTATTAATTTAAACTTATTCGTGTTATTTTATACTGCTGAAGCAAAACTGGTAACATCGTCGTATCACCACTTTCTTTGATTAATTATTGCATATGACACCGATGTGTGATAACAATTTCTTTAGTTCAATTCATGAAAACATTTTTTCAAATGAGGTCATTGACACCCGTACAAACCATGTCGGGTTACAAGTTGAAACGTCATAGGCATACTATCAATGGGAGAATCGAGTTCAGGCCTGGTTCTTGGTTGGGGGGACGGGCTCCAACACTAACATCGAACATTATCATTGTAGTATTTAAAAGTAATTGTATGTTCTAATATAGAAACAAACTATTTCGACATTGGTTACCGATCATCAGAAATATTGCCTAAATTATTCGCCTTTTCATAATTTCGTATATTTTGAATTGACAGTTTGTAAACTTGGTATTTTAATATTATGTGCCATTAGGATTGAAGAAAAATAGGCCTTATTAGCCTATATTATTACTCCTTATAAATCATAGGTCTATGCTTGTTTTTAAAGGACAAACAAAAATTGATCCTTTAATTTTAAATTAAATTTAGTCCCGTCTGTTTAATTTTATGGAGTTTAATAATAAGAGTTTTAATATTTTTCTTAAGAAACCGTACCGAGTGTGCCTAGTTAATGAAAATTCATTCTGCTTTTGATGTCGGTCTCACCCGTGAATCCCTAAAAATCCATGAACTATGTCACCTCGTTTGACAGTTTCATGTAACGATAACTAGGTGTATTCGTAAGTATCGTTGTTCTGACAAATTATATCTATGAAGTAATATATCCAGTGAATGTCTCAATATAAATTCCATTGCCGCGATAAACAGAAATAGATATAGATAACTGAGAACCATAAGATATCGTACTCGGTAAAATATGGGGATGGAACAACACCAACGCGTTAAATGATGATGATGATGATGATGATAATGTTGATGATGATGATGATGATGATGATGATGTTAAAAATTAAGTTAAAATAAGAACTGTCAAAAACACACAAAAAATAATGCTAATCGCATACATTTTTTCAAAAAGTTTTATCAACTTAACTATTACATTAATGTCATCAGATTTAATGTAATCAGAGGTTCTATGAGGGAATTATACAAAACACCCTTTTGCGAAAATGCATGATTGCCCCTAAGCAGATGTTCACACAGACCCCTTACAGCAGATTGTAGGCCTGTCCGTAAAATACAGTAGCCTGCTTATTTTTTATCTTTGAAAAGTACGTGATACAAAACAAATTAAGAACATCTTGAGTCTGAAATTGGCAAAAGAAATAGTAAATTGAGCCTGAAATTTGAAACATTTTACTGGTTCTTATATGAAATGTGATAAAATATGAAGGTTTGCAGCCAAACATTTTTTTCTGTTAATGTAGTATGGTATTTAGCGATGCAAAATTAATGAATTAAATGTTTTTAACCATTAATGTCTATATTTTCAAGTTTATGAGTTATTTTGTTTCTTCAAAATGAGTCGATTGATAATACCGTAAATTTTTAAAGTTGTTGAGAAAGTGAATACCAATAAAATCTAACTAGTAAATGTTTGTTATCTTAACACACCTTTTAAATATGTATATAGGCCTATGTTAATTGACTGGATAATTAGCCATGACACTCCCCGTCATCCATGATAATAATCAAACATAAACAGACCTAGAAATTCAAGATTAAATTATAACACGTTTTAGAGTAAGTCTACATTCTCGACTAAAATACCAAAGACATTGCTACACTATAACCGTTATGCCTATATAATAATAATATATATGATAATATAACATTATTAAGGAGTTATTAATTTACCAACCAAACTCATTAGTTATAGAACACAGTATCATATGGTATTTAAAATATTTGCATCGCTAAATATAAATACAATATCCTATATTAGGCATAAGAAAACAACAAACAATAGAAATTCCTATAATTAGAAAAATAATTCATTAATATAACAATACTAGGGCTTATTTCGGTATTATTATATTTTTGTGATAGTTTAATCTTGAAATTGTTTATTTTTGGAACTCAAAAACTCGTACACCTAATGTCTCTTTAAAGTAACCAAACAATCATCACTCATTTTAGAATTAACCTTGCATTTATTAAAATAGCTTGAACTCAATAAATAAATAAACAAATTAGTGAGGCTTATATGAAAATATTAATGATTTTTCTCTACTCTTATACCTCCATGCTCTATGCTGTAACTAATGAGTTGGTCAAATCATGGAGTTATAATTATTTTTTTATATTATTATTTTTTATTATTCTAATTTCATAGTCATACATATTTTTTGTCGAGTTAGGCTACATAATAAGTGCTCCACTAGACGTTCACAATAAATACTTCTTTATTTTGAAACGGACCACAGGTCGACGTTAGCTGGTCAGGCTAGCGAGGTGGAAGGGAGACCATTTCAAAGTTGTCTTGACAAATTGTAACACGGTCACTCCAAATTCAAGTACCGTTGTTGACTTCATGGGTGGTAAAGAAATCATGTATGATTGATTGGTCGGAGTTCAACACCCATCAAAAATATTTTTGTTTCAATCATTTCTTCAACGCTTTAGCATATTATTTCGTTGGAATTTATACTGTATTACGAACCACAATATAAATTGATGATTATATTATTTTATGTTTTCTTTTTCTACTTGTCTTCTTATAGGCACTTCGCCTTCAATACCAGAAACATTCATACATTGTATTAAAACGAATTATCACAAAACGCAACCGGAAACTTAATAATAATTCTAGCCCTCTAACTCTGGAACTCTGGCAGTGGTTCTGGACACGAGATACCTTTATTCATCCCATACGAACTCAATCGAATCCACATACAGTTTAAAATTGTTCTTTTGTTATTACACTACACTCAATTACAAATAAGTGCCCCTTACTTTTCTTGTATGTCTGACCATGGAGCTATATGGTCTGACCATGGAGCTATAAATTTTATAGCTTCATGGCCTGACCAGGGAGGTATAGGCTAGAGGCCTGACTTGCCATTTTTTGTCCTGTATCCTGAATATCGTCTTTGAATTCCATCAGGCATAAATCAAGTGCCTAATTTCGTTCTGTATGTTTATTTTGTTACATGCATTTAGAAAAATGAATAAACTTGATATGTATTGAATTGAATAGAATATTATATTCACAGAGGATTTACTAATATTTCTTTTCCTATGTATTTATATTGTTCATTATTTTATTCATTTACAGCGATTCGCAATATGCAGACGACTCAGGATCTAACGGAAAGCCCTACAATGTGTGAACGAAAGTTTATGTTAACCCATCCTAACACAACATCAATACATCAGGCCGGAACAGTGGCTTCATACTACGCCCAATGTGCCCCGGTGCAATGTGAACGAACCTAGAGGAGATAGATAGTTGTAATAGCAGTGCGAAGGCGAGTAGAGCACTGATTCAATGGAGATCGTTTTCTTCGTGATGAAACAGACGAGATGAACATTGAAGCGACAACATAGACAATTATTTGTGTTGTGAATACGGCAGGGGACAGAAAACGTCGTTTTGTACTGTAATGGCTGTGTCGACGGTTTTGTTGTAAAACCAAAATGATTTTGACGCAAGGTGAAGGATTGTTATAACTTAAGTTTAGCCTAATGACGATGTCATCTTCTTAAAACTTTGGTTGAAACCTTTCTTTCAATTTATCTTAAAACATTCCGTATATGTTGACTCCGTGAAAGTAATTCTGAAAGTTACCAGATAATTGTATGTATTTAAAATAAAATTCTTTAGATCAAAATCAGTATTAATTGATATTTTGTACGAAAATTTGCACATTTGTTCAGTAGTATAAAAGAGAAGTATCATAAAACTTGGCAAACAGAACAATCTAGGCCTGTATATTCTTTGGTTAAGAAGTCTATTATTAGCAGACTAGATTGAAGACTGAATAGTTGATTGGTTTGGCAATCAGGCTGAAGGCTGCTTTTGTAGCACATACGATTATGTAGGCCTACTTTTGGTACCTCCTTTTTATCAGGTTATCATTGTTATTCTTATTATTAATGTTATTATTTATATTGTTATTATTAGGCCTGTTGCCATTATCGTTAATATTATTATTTTTATTGATAGATCTATTGATATTATTATTAAGAGGCTACTATTTACTCATGGTTCGTTATATGTATATAAACAACGATGATGAGTACTGTATACAAAAGACCAAAGACAAATTGGTAGTGAGTTTTGTATTGTATAGCTAATCGACGGATTCTATGGAATGACAATGAATGTGTGTTTATAAATCTAGATAGAAACATGAATGAGAACATCGTATCGGTGTTTGATTTATCCGTATGGAGGGAGAAATGGTATGTCCAGTGGGACCAGTTAGCGCAGTTGTAGTGGTTGCGGTAAGACACCCAATCATTTTGGTTGTATTTTTGGTCAAGACACTTCCTGCACTTTATCTTTCTCCTCCTAGGAGAATAAGTGGAGTCTTGGTACGAATGGCACATTCGCTAAAGCTGCACCAATTTGAAAAAAAAACACAACATTGTTATGTGTTCCAGCGATCTTGAGTACTGTAATTGAGTGTGTAAAACCATGGTAAAACAGTGGCAATAAACGTATCACTTTTTGCCAAGTGCGTAGTTTGAGGTAGATTGGAATTTTAGTACAGCTAGGGGGAAAGGGACTGTAACATACCAACATTCTGTGCATTTTCTTTAAACCTGAGAATGTACACAACATTTAAAATGCGCACCGTAACACCAATGGCACGTGTGCGGCAGTTATTACTCCATTGTCTGGTACTTCATAGGTTCTGTAATAGGCCTAATGTAACAGTCGAGTACTTTTGGAATATACCTAAAGCAATGGAGCAATGTGCCAGTGTCGTACATAGCGCCTGGTGGTGTTGGGGTGGGCCAAATGTTGATGAACTAAGGTTTAGTATAGTTAATATCTTCTCTAACATATTTCCTGGTTTCTGAGAATAATATAAAGGGTTTTTGAGATATATTTATGTTGCTTCATGTAATGTTTTGTAGATTTATGTGAATATTAATTGTAATATATGTTGATGATATGACGGCGAAATTTGATGGTAGGTGTATGTATTTTGTTTATAAAGCCATCATATCACCAGCCGTGTATAAACATAAAGAGCTTTCTTAGTTTAATTATTTATAATCGATCAAATGAAAAAAAACCCGCGTTTATACATAATCAAATAGTGGAAGCAATATTGAATGTAGTAGGCCTAATCATTTAGTTTTCTTCATGTGTATGCGATAGAAATAAATTTGAAAATAACCTGCTCATAATTTTTACGTCTTTTTATTTACTTTGATCTAGCCTAAAACAATTAATAGCCTACTACCTTTACTCTCACTTGTTTAAAATTTTAGGGTAACGACAGGAGGAAACATTAATTAGATAGGTCTAGGCCTATGCTACAAATTACATTGGGCAATGATGTGTTATTGTAACAAACTGTACTTATCCTCCATGTGACAATGTAATATAATGTAATTTATATAGTGCCTTACACAGTGTCTCAAGGCGCTGTGGACCAGATGTTACACATTCTATGCCTTTCTACGCCTCTAAGGGTCACATCATGTCCTGGCAGCTGCTACTCAGCGCCGATCTTCTGTCCACGACAGGGATTGCGTATGGACCAGTACATCGGGGTAACCCCCTACTCGTCTCGAAATATGTACTGGGTTCGGCCTACGGTTTATAGTCCTTATCCGATAAGACTTGTTTCGCCACCAGAACGGGCCTCGAACCCATGCTGTTGTTATTGCTATGGCTCACGGTTCCCTGCCTTAACCGCTCGGCCACACAACTCGCA
>JAOTQE010105351.1:0-13591 GCA_025631205.1 Nesometra sesokonis
GGTAAATTTTAGGGGGCACACGTGTGTGTGTGGGGGGGGGGGAGAGAGAATTCCTCACTTTGTCGATTTTAGTTCTGGTGCACTGGATGTGCCTGCCCCCCCCCCCCAACACACAAAGCAATTATAAAACAGCTCAAATACAATATTTATCAGTAGGCCTACGGTTTTTAAACTCCAAAATGTTTCTTGGCCAAAAATCTGTGGTAGGCCTAATTACATTTTAAAGAGACATGGTACACAGTCCAGGTTGGATTTCTGTTTTTGTTTTGTTTTGTTGTTGTCTTTTTTGGTAATTCCAATTTTATTGAAGCCGTACATCATTTGTTTTATGGGGAAGTACCCAGCACTGCTGTATCATTTTGGTGTTTTTTAATATTTCTTGTTATTTAGCATAACCGATGATATTATGGAGAAAAGATGTGCGATGTACAGAAGATAAAACTAAAGTGAACGAATAAACCCTTGAAATGCCCTAGTTTTATATTTATCATGACTTTTCCCACTAACAAATAATAGCTTAGCCTACGTTTGCATATATGCAAGAAGGCTTATAGGCCTACAACGGCAAGCTTATATATGAAGGAGATAAATCTGTTTTGATTCCCTAGGCATAGCTTCCAATGGAAAGTCCCGAATCTCAGTTTATTGAATATGTCTTTCGGCTGAGGTTGATATCTCGAATCCGTTTTCCGAGAGGCGAAGATTACCATTTAACCGTTACAGTATTCATTAAAGCTACAGTATATGGAAATATTTATTACAGGTGCCGTATTATATTAAGCAATTATCTGTGGTTTAGGTTTAGATTTTGGAAAAGTATTATACAGTGCGCTATGTCTAGAAGAATATAGCAAAACGTATAAATTACAGTAATGAATATCAGTATACTGTGCTCTCTAAAAAGCTAAACGTAGCCTAAATATGTATTACGTTTTTATGATAAGGCAACATATTGTATCAATAATAAGGCCAAAAAGATACATTCTTGCCTCCCTTGTTTAGAAGTAATTTCCAGACTGGTGGAAGGCTAAACATAAATTGCATAGGCCTAACTGTAAGAAAAATTAAAGGTTTTTTATTTACTTGTTTGATTTTAATGAATACTATATTTAGAGGTTTGTTTTCAGGCAATGAAAACTGGAAACGAAGTACTTTACAGTAAAAAAACCTTAATAACCAATAACCATATGCCCATTGGTCGAATGTTTTAATCACGTGACATAAGAGGCGTAACTATTTTAGCTACGTCATCAAAACCGAACCGGATCTTCAATGTACTTTTCTCTCACACAGTGTACAAAAAGTCCGTTAAAATAGAAGGTAAAAACCACTTCGCCTCTTAAATAGTTAATGCTTTACAGTACAAAGACTAGACTATTCGAAAGTACGGATTATTTTATCTTTGAAGAATTTTGGACACTTATATTACTTCTTCCGTATGCTAGGCCTAGGCTAGTCGGAAGGAAGGGTAGAACCCGCCGTCATCTAGCATATTTTCTGGTGATCGAATGTTTTGCACATGGTTTGTTCCTGACAAGGGCCTGGCCTAGGCCAGGTAAGAAGTGAACCTTGAAATGGAATTTTCCTGTGATGGTAAATATTTAGCGGAAAGGTTTTATTTGGATGTCAACGAATCCTAAATTATAAATAAAAACAAGATGAATTTTCGTCATGGAGAAGGGTAAGTTTTTTTTAAATCATAATATCAAAAAAAGCCATAGGCCTATTCAATTAGGCTAGGCTAGTCTATTTTGAACTGCAGATTCTACTAAATAAACTACACATTTCATATTCGATTGGTTACACAAGCTACAGGAACTTCCTTCCCCCAAGCAGCTCAAACAGCTGTGTGTTGTTTTTTAATGAGCACTTCGAGTAGGCTTTATAGTTGTACACCAGCCGAAATTAACTGCCAATGGCAATGCTAAAGTATTTGCCGAAGATTTGTGACCATACCACAGCCCCCATTTGCCACCGTTAATGTACCAAGTAACAAAGATATCCAATTTAAAATATTTTTACATAACAACGTACACAGTGTTGTATAAAACAAAAAATTACTCAGGAACTGCCAAACAACAGAATACAATGTAAACAAAATTAATTAGCCTAGTGCCCTCAGAAAGTTTTTATTAATAAAAGTGCGACATTCATTTTTTTTTGATAAATGAAAATGATAATTATTGCAATTCTAAACAATAAAAAATGTTCATATATTGTTGTAATAAAATTTTTAGATTGATAATATATTTATATTGTAATATAACCTTGGATTGCTGGCATATTCTGAGGAAAAACATATTTATGACAGCAATTTTTTTGCCATGGACATTCATCCTAATTTCGAGGGCTGCATCAACATACCGGTTGAATACATCTAGTCCTGCATGTAGTATAGGAGCCAGAGACCTAGTATTATAGGAGACCTAATAGGCTATGAGGTCTACTACTATAAGCAAGTATCCAATGTGAAATTGTTAATTTTACATAGGCCACTATCAAGTTGTAAATTACTGGTGCCACATGGTGCCTGGGCTAGGTAATTTATTTGGAGTGTCTATTCACCTGTCCACTGGGTGGATTCCAATAGAAATGAATATGGTTATACCAATAGAAAATAGTTACACAATATAGTTGGGTGAAAAATTGATAAATTGTTAACAACATTTAGGGTTATTTGTTAAACTCAAAAAAAAAAAATAAGAAGCTTAACCTTATAAAAGTGGAAGAACAAAGCCAAAGTTGTAAGTGTTTTCCCATTATAAAACAATTTTTTTTTAGACAGATCTATACATATAAAGCTTACCTGTTAATAAAGTTTAATTCATTTGATAACTGTTTTATCTTCACCAGAGGACGGATGAACCTTTATCCATTCACCCGGCAAAGAATTACTGGGTAGATCCTCTCTCCAATTTGATACTTAATATTCCACTTTCCTCATTCATTTTTTTTCCATTCCATTTTCTGACACAAAGTCACCTGAGGGGTTAATAAAAACTAATTCAAATTACAGCTAGCTTATGCTACAGTTGCAAGTCTGTCAATTTAGATCAACCCTTTAAAAGCTCCTTTATTGATAAAAGCAAAGTGATTAATACTTCCCATAACTGATATCTTAGCATTTATTTTTGTACCAAAATGTATGCACATTACTTACTACTGACCTTGTTTCTATGGGTAGGGTAGGCCATTTTTATGTTTATAAATTAATGTATTTAAAAACAATTTATCATTACAATGCACACACCATGCATTCAGTATGAAACCTCCGCATTTGAGGTCTTTCGCACATTCAAAGCATAAAATCTCTTGCATTTGATTAAAAAACTCACACATTTGTTTTGGAATCTTACTTTTTATATTTTGGCCTTTATTTTGAGTGATCATATGTAATGATGTTCTTTAAATAGTGCACCAGAGAGAAAATGCCAGTTTTTCCCAGGTGGGTCCTGAACAAAAGCCTACAGTATGCTACTCCTTTCCTATTCAAATATCATGCCTTGTCTCTAACTTACTTACAATGACAACAAGTTTCTTAATTAATAATTGATTAACTTGTCAAAATAATCACTGGCCTGGATGGGCCGTGGTTTAATGCTAGATATATATATTTAGGTCTTTATATATTTGGGTCTTTGAGTAAAAGATTTACAGAATCAAATTCAAAGTAACACTTATTAACTTGCTTGACATCAAATATTCAGGGGTTTTGTTAATTTTTATGTAAGAAGGCCATAATTGTTTTACAGCAGGTAACTTTGAAAACGATTTACAGAATCCACCCTTTTCCGCCCATATTTTACAGGCGGATGATATCCGCTGACAGACGGCAATTTTTACCGGTTACCTGCTATTAACAAAACCGCTGAATATTGATATTGTATTTACAGAAAAACATAAGAAACAAGAGGGCAAAATCTCAGAAAGAATCGAAATGATCTTGTGATGGGCCAACCGGGTAATGGTAATCTAGACCAATAACAGCTTCATAATCTGAAATTTAGTCAAACTGAATTTAAACAAACTGAATTAACATAAACCATACATCATAATATTACTATATGATGAAACAATTACGAGGTGCTTTTCATTTCATATCATTGAAAGTCTGTTTACTTTGGCTTAGTCTGTACATTGTTTTCTCACTTGGCTACTTTGTTTGAATTTATTCTGATAGCAGACACGAATACCAGAAATGATATTGACTGTAGACCAAGTCCGTATTCAGAATTGACCCATTCAGTCACTTTCATGCAACCATACAACACAATTCATTACACTTCACTTTTTAATTATTCGATTTAAAATTGTGTTTACTATTTTGTCTTGTTATAAATGTTTAACAACAGATCCAATGAGAAGAAAGATAGAAAGGCCATGTTGCCAGTAATAAAGTCAAGCCGGCCCTCTTCCCACCACCACCATGGAAAGGTAAGAAAAGTAATATTCATTAGTAATATAGGCCTCGATTTTTGTTTTGACTAGTCCACTGGGCAAGTTGACTTTACATTTCACTAGCCCACTAGCAATTCAAATAGCCCATGTCTATGGCAACTTAATCTACAATGTGTAAAAGCGACTGCTTGACACTTGCATTCACTAGCCAACAGGGCTAGTAAAAATGAAAATTCACTAGCCTGGTGCAGTTTTCACTAGCCATTTGTACACTGGGCTAGGAAAAAGCCCTGGTAATAATTACTAAAATAATGTTCTGTTTTTTCTCTTTCCACCAAATACTTCAACAGTTTTTAGTAACTGCCAACAAGATGTAAACCACTACCATAATATTATTGTAATCTACAGTCATATCCATTTATCATGTATTATCATGATTAATCATCAGTCAAGTTATGTTGATTATCCCTCCTTCTGCCTACCTTCTCCCCTCCCCACACTTAATTATTGTAACAAGTTTGGTTGTCTTACATTTTTCCAGTTACTTAAAATCCAGTGCTGTCAAAATTGTCTCACCTCACAGCCCTACCCTTGGTAGAGTTGACTCAACTCCACCTCAACTTGAGGTGGAGTTGACTAAAGTATCACCTCCCACTGCCAAATCATGCATCCTCCCCTTTGAAAAAAATACTGTAATATCCTCTGACTAGGTAGATCTACCATGTTAAATCACTAGGGAGATCTACCTAGCAACACAGAGAACTACCTAAAAGTAGTATATATAATTACCCGGTCTATTTAAATAATGGCTTTATTTTCCTATGTATACTTTAGAGCATTTTTGACAATATCCTTGGTAGTATACCTTGATATGGTAGTTTTTATAGGGTTAACCCTACCTTTATCTACCTTGTCACTACCACTATCGGACCAGGTTAACAGAGTTATTTTTTTCAAAGGGTCACCCCAATAATTAATAACATTTTATTTCACATCACATTCACAAGTTGCTACTGTAGCTATTTTCTTTGACAATTTTTTTTTATGCTGACAACTCTTTTTATGCTACGGAAGTAATGTTACCGTGATGCTATCAAAATGAAATGCGATGAATGTAAAAAAATGTTATACTGAAAAAGGCTCATTTTTCATGTTCACTCTAGCACTTGACATGCCAAGAATTTACCACGCAACATTTTATTGCCCACAGTGTAGTAGTAAAGTAAAGAGTAAGGAGTATAAATTCAGCGCACCCACATGATATAACTGTTCTCGCCAATATTTTCAACTTTGACGATCAACATCACAAAGCCTTGTGTTAAACTGGTTATAAAAAGGGATGTCTAACAAAATTTATTTGTTGATTGAAACTTACAGTGTTCTTAATATAAATTTATTTTAAAAGAGTAAGTCAAAGTTTGCATGATTGCTTCTCTTATCATAATTTACCTTGTTCAAATCAAATTCTAACATGATTATTTCAACCTTTATCTTTTGTTATTTACATATCTGTCAAATTTTCATTTATTTTATGGTACGTGAATCAGACCATTGATAGTGGAGTCAACAATATGCAGCAGACTTGTGCAGAAACCTCTCATAAGCAGACACCTCCCATAACGGCCACTCACTCAAAAGCCTGTTTGTTCTACTTTACCTATCTGATCAGTGCATTTCGTACCTCTCGTAAGCGGACACCTCCCATAATGGCCACTCACTTAAAGGCCTGTTTGTTCTACTTTACCTATCTGATCAGTGCATTTCGTACCTCTCGTAAGCAGACACCTCCTTGAAGTGGCCACAGGCACTTAGAATAAAAAATGTTTATGTTAATTTACCTCCCATAAGCGGTAGGTACCAAACGCACGAAATTAGACAGAAAAAGCATTTGAATGGTGTTTGTGGGAGGTGTCTACTTACAAAAGGTGTCCACCCAGGGAGGTTCAACTGTATAGTTTTGCCCTTTGTAGATATTCTTTGTTTGACTGTTCCAATTATATTCCGGTCTTCCAATACCCTACACATTTAACTTTGTACCAATACCAGTATTAAAATACTTTGTAGTCAAATACAAATACATTGACAATTAACATTTTTCAAAGGATTTCAGCTTCCATGAATATACAGCTATTCTCTCTGATCTATTCACTGGCTTCACAGCTTCAGGCTAATTAACTACAAACAGCATAATTAGATGCTTAAAAGAGATTGGCAACAAACACAATGAAAGTATTTACTGTTTTTCGTATTGTTCACTTGTTTTTTAACTGACTGTCAATCATGTGTTGATGGATTACACTGTACAGTAGATCCGTAATTACAATCATTTAACAGACAAGAATATTCTTCAAATTTGACCACATCTCTCTGCTTTCAAATCTTCACTAGTCAACTGTCCAAAAAACATTCAATACAAAATGATCACCAGGTGTCCCAGTGAAAAAATTAAATTAATTATTTTAATTTCAGTCAGCATTACATTGGTTAGAAAGAGCTTAAAGAGTTCCGCCCCCCCCCCCCTCCCCACCACTCTCCTTTTGAAAAGTAAAATTTATTAACATTATACAGCGATCATAGACCAGAATTGATCCCTTAACATGCTCCTGAGGCCATTCTTAGACATCTAAAACTTAAAATTTCCCAGGAGACCTTTCCCCAGACCCCCTTAAACTTTTACTCTCTACCAGCCCCCTGCCCCTCCCCTTTAACACACATCCAGGTTGTAGAGGCTTCAGTTTTTTGAATGAATTACCTGAAATTCTATCCATCACTTTACAACCTTTCTCCAGTTTATGCGATTTCAAGTTTTTTTCAAAGAAACTTTGATAGTCTGGACTGAGCTTAACAAACTTACTTAACATTACAAATTGAAAATATAAAATTTGATATTAACAGTTCACTTTTTCTTCGACTAATTTCTCATCATTATTGGTGTTTGTACAACAATAAACCAACTACAGTATGTGTATCTTATCTACAATGTCTATTTGGACCTGTAAATAGTGTGCACACATGTCATGCTATAACTTGATGTTAAACCTCTACAATCCTGTGTAGTTAGGAACATGGAAGTTAAAGTCTAGACTTATTTTATACTTTGTTTCATAAAAACTAAAAATGAGGACTTGAAATAAAAATAGTCTATTTCGTGAATACTTACCTACATAAGACCGACATATGCCTGTTTTCTCCGAACACGGAAGAACACCCCTCGAAAAACAATAGACTCATGATAGACTACCAACACCACTTCTGGTTTGTGTAACCAGGTCTTGCCTTACCTCTTTTTTACCAACTAGCCAAATGGGCTAGTGGTTAGCTAGCCTGGCATGTTTTCAACTAGATATTGTGCACTGGGGCAATACTAAATCGAGCCCTGATAACATTTATTTTTGGCCTCTTAGCCAACCAGCCGGTCAACATAGTGAGGTACATAGGTTAGCTAGCCCGGCATGTTTTCAACTAGATATTGTTCGCTGGGCTAATACTAAATCGAGCCCTGATAACATTTATTTTTGGCCTCTTAGCCAACCATCCCTTTATTTTGGCATACTGTTGTACAGTAGGCTATACTATTTATAACATACCTTTTTTTATTTTTTTTTGGGGGATAAGAGAAATACCATGTTGGTTGATTTATACACTCATGGAGTATCCTCTAGTTTAATAAAACGCAGTGGCTATTGTTACACCAGTCGTAATCACAATCCTGTAGGCTATTCTTATGCCACTCTAAAACGCATGCGCAGTAGGCTTATTTTGGACATTGGCGAATTCACAAAACAATCGTGACCGTGTAGCTTATACGCCTAGGCTCACGTGGTGCAATCACAAATGTTTAGTTTTGGTGGTTTCGGGCGTGGCAATCCATAACCAAATTGGGTTGGGGAAGATAATAAAAGGCATCAAAATTAGTGTTGGCATGACTTGAAATTTCTCTCCTTTTGAAAACGTGTTGCCCATTTCAAGCGCCAAACCATTGGATTTGTAACAGCTTTTAAGCAGGGACATTGTTCCACCATGGAGAAATAAAATGGTTCCACCATGGAGTAATGGTTCCATGGGGTATTCGGGGATACAGGACGGTAGCAAGCTGGCGGAGGAAAAGGACAACTCATACCCACAAACAGCAGCTCGAGCCTCACTGCAAACTAATAAGAGCCAAAATAATGGCCAAATTTACATAACTACTGTAGTGTAAATGTTACCTTTATCATGTAAATTGTTTTCACAATCCATCCTTGTTATGGATAATGGATAGCCACGCTAGAAACCGCCGCAACTGACCATTTGCGATTTTCACCACGTGAGCCTAGGACTAGCCTACACGGTCGCGATTGTTTTGTGAATTTGCCAATGTCCAAAATAAAAAATAAGTGCGCATGCATTTTAGAGTGGTGTAAGAATAGCCTACAAGATTGAGATTACGACTGGTGTAACTATAGCCACTGCATTTATTTTAACCAAAAAATTAATAACCAAATAAATAACAGTAAATACTGTACAAAGATAACCATGATTTTTAAGATTAGTTTAAATCTAACAGTCATGTTATATGTCATGTCATGTCATATACAGTAACTTTATTTAATGATTCATGGGTGAATCCAGTAGAACTGAATTCGGGAGCGGGGGAGGCTCGATGGCAAGTTAAATGATAAATTAAACAAGCATAGTTGTGAGATTTGACAGAAAACTGATGGCAATAGGTGTGGATATGTTACGGCACATTTTGGTAAATTACCAAAATGTGCACTTACCAAAATGTGCTGTAACATGTTATGCACTGCACATTTTGGTAACAGTTGACCCTGTCAGGTATAGGTGCATTATCGGTACATTTTGGTAACTAATTTCTGTTACCAAAATGTGCAGTTACCAAAATGTACCGTAACGTAGTTATGGCACATTTTGTTAGCTGCACATTTTGGTAATTTACCAAAATGTGCCGTAACAGGGTTTTGAGATGCTCTCTAGTGCAATTCTAGTGGCACACAATGTCCATTTTTTTTTTTCGGCTGCAAATAATATTTTGGCAAGTCAAAAGTGGGAGTGGGAAGCCCAGGCCAGATAGTCCTCCCCACCCCTTGGATCTACATCTGAAGATGTTAAAGAAAATTAATTTTTAAAATAAAATTGAATATATAGTACAGGTACCTGAAAATTAAATATAATTCAGACCTGTAGCCAATTCAAAGGGCTTTTGATTACTATTTTAGGGGGCACTTTAAAGCCTCAGAGAATTTCAAGAGTTGTGTTTCTAAACAAGATATTTTGATAATTCACGCAAAGTGCATGTACCTTTGGTACAGTAGTTTGTTAATGAAAAATTCATTACTTGTATAAATATTTTTACAACTTGGCTTTAAATCTTGAGGACTCTCTTGCGGAAAAAAAGTACTTAGTTTATTTATTTTGAGATTCTGCAGCACGTAGCAACTTGGCAAATAGTTACTGTATTGTTGATTTATATAATTTCATGTGTGAGTCTAAAAAAACTAAAACTGTGTACTTCAGAAAAAACAATAGTACAAAGAGAGGTTAACTACAGAGTTTTTGTAATAATTCAATGGGTTAACAGATTATTGCATAGAAAGAAATAAATTTGCCACCCTGAACCTACTATACATCATACAATTCCATATAATGGTCTCCTAACAGAGTCTATATCATAGCTTGTCTCACAGGCCTTATGGTAGGGTTAGTCACTTGTATTGCTTGATTGCTTTTTAGGTGCTATTGACATCCCATACTCATTTATTTTATTTTATTTTTAGCCATAAGAAAACTGGTGCTAAATTGTATCCTTGATTGAATTCGTATTCGTATAATTTGTTGTTTGGTAGTCCTCAAGACTGGTGGTGGGCTTAGCTCGTTGATTTGAAAGTGAAGCATTTTGATTGGTCAATTCTACTACTGTAGAAAAACAATTATTTTGATCCGCTCATTTACCAAATATGGAAAGGCAAGATTACATCATCCTGGTATCCTGGAGAAGTATTTTATGCCTCAAGTCGCTTGTACAGATTAACAGCATAGACTGATTGTGATCATTGGTGGCGCTGCATAGTTAAAAATCAACCAGATACAAGCGACTTGGGGCAAGTCTACAGTACATCTGTTACTGAATTGACTATCTTTATCTCTATAGCTTAGGGACTCAGAAGGGTAAATATTAGGTATCTAGTCATAAAATTTCTTGTCTCTTGACAATGACAAAAAAGTTCATCAACATTAATTTTGAATTCGACTTGTTCATTAAACCAATCAAAGTTAAGGAAATGTGGCAGGGTCAAGCCAAAGAAGGCATAAGTTACAATCAAGTTTCCACAAAATGCGCAAACAGTTTTTCATTTTTATTTTATTTCAATACATATAGTTTAAACTTTCGTACTATATGAACAATGTTCATATTTTAATATCAATGCAATGTGAATTGATCCTGTTTAATAAAAGTTGCTTGTATATTTTATAGTTGATGCATACGTCAGTACAGTGGAGTTGAGCTTGTCATGTATGTGTACACATTTAAGTTCCTTCTATAATTTTTATTCATGAACAAATTTGAAGCAGTTAGCGCAACGGTTTCATTTTGGACCTATCACGAGTTTGGCGGTTTAAGGCTAAATATGGTCGGTTGTTTGTGTTCCTAGGCAAGAATTTATCCATTTTGCCTCTCTCCACCCAAAAGTATGGATACCTGGAAGGTACAAATGCCATGCTCCGATTACAGCTGCAACATTATGGAATGGATTGTATTAATGCTCCACCTCCACACCCTCGAATCCACTACTGCTACAGTCATTACATACTGTAGCAGGGGTGTAGCTATTAAAATCCAAGTGTGGGCAGCATCAGTGTAAGGGTGGGTGGTAAAATGACAATACAGTATTTTACCTTTTTCCGAGGCTAGGGTGGCTGACAGGCTGAAATTAGGCTGGGTGGAGGGCCTTAAAATAAGCTTTAGAGTGGGTGAAAAACTTTTATGGAGGATAGTCCCGCTCACCTCCGCCCTGCATAATTACATCCCTGCTGTAGGGTAAAACATGAGGCTGTTTTCCACAAACCAAATCACAAATTTCCACTCATTCAATGGGTACTAAAGGCAAAGCTCACTCTTGTGTCAATTTTTTTTAGCCAAACTGGCTAAATGTTGTCAATTTCTTATAGCCAAATTATAAATTCTTTAGCCAAATTTTTTAAAACAAAAAAATTATAAAAATGCCTGCAAAATGGAAGTTTTGGGGATTTTCATTTAGCCAATTTTGGCAAAAGACGTCTTTTTATTTTATTAGCCAAATGAGAATTGCAGTAGCCATTAGCGACTTGGCAAATTGTTAGAGTGAGCATAGAATGGATTTGTTGTTGGAAGTTAAATTGTGCATTTGAATGTAAATATTGCAATCCATGATGATTGATAATATGTAACTATAATTATTGTATTTTGTCTGTTTTAATAGGAGTTTCATTTGGTCATCAGAAATTATTGATAAATTTTCCTCTAAGGTAAATTTCCAACAAGCGATTGAGTGTCCTAATTTCTTGATAATTTTCAATAAAACTGTATACGTAACACTGGAGGAGTAACTAATTATTTGCTATTGTTGTCGGAGCATACACGTCCTTGTGCTCAAATCAATAGGATACTGAAATTTACTAAAATGACCAATCGCTTCTGTTTTGTGAGAGTCATCGTTTTTCATCCGAGTGGGATAGCAGGTGGATTATGAATGAAATTAGCTGAGTGAAACTGACTGATTCATAGATGTGAGTTTTAGGGATAAATAAATTTGTAAGCCTTGACATTTTAACATTGTAATGTCTGTGTTCACATTTGCCATTAGGCTTTAATTGCTCTTGTCCAAGGACAAACTTGTTATATACCATGCTACTTAATTAGTACTTAATGAATAACTCCTTCAAGTAAAGTATCTTTGTAAAGCCAATAACAAACAATTGCCACCTCCTCTCTCCCTCCCCCTCTTGGCCGTGTTCTAAAATTTAAATATACCAATATTAACAAATAACTTCACAAATGAGCCTAAAACCATTTTCACACAGCAGGCATGGATCCAGGGTGGGGGGAAGGGGCCAACGGACCCGGGCCCTCCCTTTTGAAACTAAAAAATACATTTTTTTGCACAATTTTGAATAAAACGAGCAACCACGCCTACCCGGATCTGGAAGTGGGCCCTCCTTTTGGTGGATCCTGGATCCGCCCCTGCACAGAACTGTAAAAGCGAAATATTGCAGTGAATTTCAGCTCTAGTGTAAAAGGGTACAGTGCCAGCATTCGTTAGACCATGGAGGTACTCAGACCCTGTTACTGTTGTATTGCCATTTCTAGTTTAGGCCAGATGTATGTGAAAGGGTTCACTGTATAATGCTGGCTACATTTGAGGCAGAGTTAAACAAGGGTCAAAATTGGAAAGTTTTGTGAAAACAGCATCCCTTTTAATCAAGTCTGCCAATTTTACACCTTTCCATTGGACCCTTTCCCGCAAGAAATCATCATTACCAAGATTTTACATTCTGTGTGAAAGGGTTTAGACTGGCAATAATGCTGGCATGGTTATGGTAGGCCTATTTTCTATTTGAAAGTGGCTTAATTAATAATTAATAGTGTATTGTTAACACCCTTCCCAATGAGACAATCATAGGAATATACAGAAATATTCTTTAGAGGTACGTATTTTCACTAGACTTGCTCCATCTGTCTTCTATCTGGTCATTTTTCATAATCTAATTAGTGCCATCGCCATCAATGATCATAGTAAGTTATGTCAATTGTGTAGAGGTGACTTGTTTGTAAAATTGCTTAGATACCCGAAACCCACATAGAAATTATGTAATTTGGCCTTCAGTATTTGGCAAGTGGGTGGATTGAAATAAATGTTTAATCGTCGAATTGACCAATACTGTCCTCATTTCATATTTATTAGCTGATCTGCTACATAGCAGATCAGCTATTGTTGTAAGAGATCTTCTTCTTTCTTTTTTAGCTGATCCGCTACATAGCGGAGCAGCTATTGTTGTTGCCAGGGATCTTTTTCTTATTTAGCTGCTCTGCTACATAGCAGAGCAGCTATTGTAATTGTAAGGGATCTTTTTCTTCATTGTTTCCGGCACTTTTTGTTCCCCGATTATCTCAAAATCTACAATACCTATTAACATAAAATTTACAGTGACGGTA
>JAOTQE010105362.1:0-13588 GCA_025631205.1 Nesometra sesokonis
CTGCGCCCCTGGTATAAATAAATAAATAATTATATTTAATCAATAAATCAAATAGAATCAAGAAATCAGAACAAAATATTGAACATTTTAAAGTTTTATGTAGAAAAGAGGAATTTAACAATATATTATGTAAATGGTTTGTAATATGCAACTATAAAGTATTATGTTTCTTCTAAGACATTTATTACAAGTTGTCACCAATGACAAATGATAATCTGTCATAACCTGGCATTCAAGTTTGACTATCAAATTTCCATTGACTAAAAATTTTTGATATGCTTATATTATGTGGCGGAGCCAAGCCACAGAAAAAATTTAGTTGAAAAATTGAAATGTTATTAACCTACACATTATTATTATCATTAACATGCAAAGTAAAATCAGTTTATACATATAATATTTCCTTACAAAGCAATAAAATTTCAAATATTTAGAAACCTTTGAAAAAAATAACTCTGTTAACATGGTAGATAATGGTAGCAGCAAGGTAGATAAAGGTAGTTAACAGGGTTAACCCTATAAAAACTACCAAAGCAGTAGATAGGACCAAGGATTTGGTCAGCAATGTTCTCCAAGTATACATAGAAAAATATAGCCATTATTTAAATAAACCTTAAGGCATTATTAACATCAACAGACAGGGAATTATATACTACCTTACTAGGTGGTAATCTGTGGCTCTAGGGAAATCTCCATAGTAATATAACATGGTAGACCTACCTAGTCAGAGGGTGTTATTTTTAAAAGGGAATGTAAGTTTTGAGAATATTAGTATACATTGATTAAACAGGATAAGTATTTTTAAAAAGTTAATGATCATATAATGTTATCTGAAAATTTTCATGCAGTATGTTCTTTAAATTAAAAAAAATGAAAAATAATCTACCAATTTCGTGATTCTGCCTCTTTTGTGAAAAACAGGCTTTGCGACTTATCCCTCCTTTGGCAATGGTCATGATTCATCACATTATGACTATACATGGACATATCCTTACCATATATGGATATCATAGTATTTTTGTCCAACTAAAAACTTTAATTTAGGTTAGGTCTATTTTTAATAATATAATATTTTTCTAAGTCTCATATATCCTCAAAATTTGTAGTATTTACTTGTCTACTTTTAATTAGAACAATATTTATGTTTTTTGCACTGGGACAGATGTAGAAATTTATGGGAGGTGAAGGGACTGATAAAAAGGGCACTTCAAATTTGAAAATATGGGCACAGTACAGTAGCCACATAGAAAGGGATGGTAATTGGCACAGACTGTCCCCAGCAACCTCGATCCCATCTTGTTGGGGCCGAGTTTAAGATTTTTTTGATAAATTGTCAATGGGTTGCACATAGGTGAGATCAAATTGAGATAATCACCCAAGTAGGTCTGAAGTCAAATTTTTGAGAAATTATTAATTATAGTTTTATATAATTATAAATACTATGGTACTTATATTTAATTATAATATAATTTTTAGGTCAGTTTTCATGTTGGAAAGTGTCCTTCATGCAGAATTTCAGAGATTTATATGTTTTTAATTGTTTGTTTTTAGATTACTTTATTTGCATTTTTCTCAAAACCATGTTTCCATACATGAAAACTTCAAATACTTGTATCTTTGGATCTCTTTATCCAATGAATGCCATTTAAAATGTAGATTACAGTTTATATTATGCTCTATTAAAAGGTACCAATAACTCAGTTTTGGATTTTCCTACCATGAGACTCATTTTGTGGTGAGACCTCACATATATTTCTTACATTTTATTTCATGTCACGTCTAACAAAATGTTTTTTTTTTCCACCTTATAAGATGAGAATTATGAGCTTTGGGAATGGTGCATTTTTTTAGGTCATAGGATGAAATTAGGTATGTTGCCAGGTTTGAACCAGGAACTTTGGTACTAGAAAGCAAGTATGTTAACCAACAACCTACAACACCACTTAACAACAGCAAATTTCTATTTTATTATTATTTTTATAATTATAAAAAAATGCTTTAATGGTCACTGGGAAAAGGAAAATGGTCCTATATACCATTCCATTACCATTTGTAGAAAGAATATAAACACTGATGCAAGAACACCTGTCTATTTCATAATTAACACCAGCCTACTCTGCATGTACCTTAATTAAAGGCCACATGAATGGTATTTGACTTCCAAAAAGTGTTTGTACAGTAAAAATACTATTGTAATATACTATTATATATTATATATACATCTTTAAAAAATTTTTAAATTATACTGATACAGTTAATCTTCTCATTTACACATCGTGGTCTGGAGGTACCTGTAAAT
The DNA here is from genome assembly GCA_025631205.1 of Nesometra sesokonis. Lineage (NCBI taxonomy): Eukaryota > Metazoa > Echinodermata > Crinoidea > Comatulida > Antedonidae > Nesometra > Nesometra sesokonis. Next base: position 2,300 of record JAOTQE010105362.1, read on the forward strand.
GAGAATGTAGGGAAAGATTTTGGAGGTGGAGGGAGGCGGCAGGGGCGGATGCAGACTTTTGGAAAGGGGGGGGGGTGGAAGGGGGGCCTGGTAGATGTTTTAGAGGGGCCTGGGGAATTTTGGTCTTTAGATGTCCAGAAATGGCTTCAGAGACGTCTTAAGGGATCAATTCTTGCTGAATATTTTCGTTTTAAAGACAAGAATTTTCATTTTTCGTTTTTGCATGTTGAACAGAAAAGATATTGCAAATTCTGAAGAAAAACATATATGTAATTGTCACGTATTACTCTACCATTTTAATGCTCTTGTTCTTGAGATTATAAAATGCAAGCCAATAGTCCATAATGCAATAATGACTGATCCAATATCTGGATAACAAACGAGTAATGAATAAACAATAGAGAAATTTGAGAACTATACAAATAATCCTAAGTAATCTTTTGAACAGTTCAAATATCTTTAGGCCCAGGTTAATATTAAAATATTTGCCGTAGACGCCTTCTAGCATTCTATCTTGCCATTTCCAGGTTCGCTTTGTGATTACGTCCATTCGCTGTGTCGTTCTACCATGCACTACCGCCTTGTCATTTTTGTTTCACCGTATCCCCCTTTATCACCTGTGTATTCAAATTTCCCGCTCTTGTTACAACATTCCTCGCTCGTATAGAATTACATGATGATCTACTAATTACAGTACATGCAAAGGAGTTCATCATTTAATAGTCAATAAAGAAATACAAAATAAGTATATAAATAAGTAACAGGTCTGCATACGACAATCTCATTGTGACACCATGCTGTTCTCTGATCTCATCTACCCATGCTTTTCCTTGCCTTCCTTTCTGCACTTTCCTAGCGTTTCACCCCAACACTATGCCTATTCTATCTCAACAGAATTGTCCAAAAAACAAACAAAATGGATCAAAAATTTGACAGGTGGTTAGTTCTGGTAGATTTTTATTAACTCTGCCAAAGAAGGTTATGCCATCAGTGTTTGTGTGTTTGTGAGTGTGTTTCAATGCATACCTGCCAACCCTTCCCATTTTGGCAGTAGGCTACGACTTTTTTGACCTTCCTACCACCTACCGCTTTTGCATGGAAATCCTACCGCTTTTTGAAATTTAACAGCAAAATGTACACAAGAAAAACTATGAAATCCACAAAAAAAAACCCAAAAATACATATGGAATATTTTTGGTTTTTGTTTATATCCTACATTCTAACATTAGTAGATCACGTTATTGCGTTGCATAATTTTTCATCTAGTTTACCTAAAAGAACTTAATTTACACAAAGCAGAATATTCTTTAGTAATTTGTGGAAGGTCGATAACACATTTAGAAATTCCTATAATAATCAGCAAAGCCTGTGGCGTCACATTTATTTTTTACCTCAAAACCAAATGTCAACTATTTTTATAAATGTAATTTAAAGAGACATAGATACCAAGAATTGAAGATATTGATTTTCCATCAAGTCTACAAAACAGTTATTATGTGCTCTAAATTATGTGAAAAGAAAAAAAAATTGCCATTATTAAATTATGATTAATTAATTATAATTATGATTTTGAAACCAACAAAGGTTTTGAAAATAAAATTTGTCTAAAACGGTGTAGTTCTGTACTGTAGTCCTGTGCATTGACTGGTTCGAATCTATCACCTTTCTTGTGTCTTGGCTGGAAGGTCGCAACAGCTCACTAACATGGATCATCTAAACAATAAAGAGTCCATTTTTTTGGAAAATGAGGATGGATTAATCTCCCAGTGAACTATCCAAACACCAGAAAAACCCCACTAGAAAGTCTTCATCAATAAAATAATTTCAGATCAGATAATTTGTAGTCTACTACAGAATCCGAGTATTATGGTACTATACCATGGTCTTGCTGCGGTTTTTAATTATTTAATTTCTTTTTTTTTCCCAGTCATTTAGATTATGGTTCGATAACTTTCCACATTTTTTCTACTCGAGAAAAAGATGTGTGCAGTAAATAGAACATGTTATTTTTTAGGATTAATGTGCAAGATTTTTGAGGCAATGGAACATTAAATGCTTAAAATCTCTATGCAATGTTATTTTTAATACATCGATGAAGATTATCATCCAGCCATGACATAAAAAACCTGACATCAACAAATTATTTTAACTTCAGATAATTTAACAATATCTGGTACTTTCCCCTTTGTCTACTTACAATTCTTATTTTTTTTTTCTATTATGAATGTTGTCATAATTTTATGTTATAATTAGTATTGGACTGTACAATATATTTTTCCAATTGTTTACTTATGGTTTTCCCAATATTTACTTATGGTTCTAATTATAGTGTCTGTATTATACATTTAGATAATTTAATTTTTCTATCAATTTATGTTGCAATTATTGCCTGATGGTGTATTTCAGTAATGTATACTTATGGTTTTTCCCAATTCCCTATGATTATTTCCTTCCGTTTTTAGCCATTTATATCCTTTTATCAACTGTTGTATTTCTGATTGAGTACTATAGTTTTCCCAATGTTTATGGTTTTCCTCAGTGTTTACATATGGGTTTTTTCCCAATGTTTACTTTTGGCTTTTCCCAACCTTTACATATATTTTCAACAACATTTACTTATGGCTTAATCTCCAAAATTAACTTGTGGCTTTTCCCAATTTTTACTTGTGGTTTTTCCAATGTTTACTTATGAGTTTTTTCCGCAATGTTTACTAATGCTTTCCTAGTTGGGTTCAGTCATAAGATAGGTTTTTAGACTTTGTTGATATTTTATCGATTTTTATTCTTTTTTACATAATTTGACCTTAACCTTGTCGTACATTGATGAATGATATAATTCTCTATATACTCTAATTAAAAAATCATAAATCAAAAATCGCAGGGGGAATAGAGCATAAATGGGTGTTAAAACACCAAGGGCGCACTGTGAATAACGAATAAATGGCAACTAATTTATGTTGTTGCATATTAAACAATGACAACAACGTAAATGCATATCATCCATAAAGAATAGACAGTATACACTCTGTTAATCCTAATTCACTTCGAGTCGAGCATCAACCCAAAATGGATTCTAGCTAAAGTCATTTAATCCAGGTTAAATGGAGAAAAATATATTCATCACACATTATTTTATCCCGTGCCGCCAGTCTCCATAGCAATTAAATGGAAAGGAAAGAGACCTGTCATTCGAGCTGACATCAATATTTTCTTTCTTTTTTTAATATTTAAATAATATAGCCAGTCCTAGCATTCTATAGCTACAGATGTATTTTTCATTTGGAAAATGACAAATAGTGAAATAAATTGGTTGATGATTGTGAAGAAATATGTACCATCATGATCCAGTACCAGTGGTGGCGCTACATTGATTACAGCCCTCATCGAGGACCTTCCCCCTCCCCCGAGAGAAATTTTCAGGTTTTGCTTGGGGAGAAGTTGCCTTTGAGAGTGTTGGCAGACAAAAAATCCAGTAGTTGTAGTTCAGAACCTCAATCGAGATGTCAGGAGTTCTAGACTTACTCACGCCAGTTGCTTGTGCACAAGGGCAACATACTCTACTCACACTGCTTCAGTCTACGCATCTGCACGATGGGTACCAGCAAAATGATGGGAATTAACCTGCAATGGGCTAGCTTCCCATCCAGGTGTTTGTGAGTTGCATGGCCAAGCAGTTAACACAGGGAAACCGTGAATCATAGAAAAATAACAGCATGGGTTCTAGGCCCGCTCGCACCATGGTTCTGCTGGCGGAATAAGTCTTCTCGGATAAGGACTATGAACAATATACCCAATGTAAACAATGGCACTTGTGCATTTAAAAAAACCCAGAATGTACTGGACTCTGTGGGAGAACAGTGTATGTCACTAAACAGATATCTTACTTTCATCTGGTTCACACTACTGAACTGGAAATAAGCTCCTTCGGCTCGGAAAAAGTATTTACTGTTTTACTTACATGTTTACCTATGTTATACCTGCCAACTTTCACACATTATGCGTGAGTCTCACGCATTGGAGCCTATTTTGGACGTCTCACGCACAAATAAGTTTTTCTCACACATTAGAAGAACCCTCACTCATAAACAGATATTTCAATAGTTTTTCTCACGCATGAAAGAATACAGTGAAAAAAGCGGTAAAAACGGCCCCCAAAACAGTGGTAATGTGGGCAGACTTGCCCAATAAATGGTCAGTGGACGTTATTTTTTTTTGGTTGTCAGATTGAAATGGAAGAAAATGTGGCCCACTACTGGAGGCGGGGTTTGTCTCACGCATTGGTGCCAAAAAAAGTTGGCAGGTATACTATGTTTACATTAGTGTAAGATATATCAAAATTATTCTACTGCAGTTCACAGTCATACGGGTAAAACGGCATTATTTCAGTAGCCAAAAACACTACTAAAAACAACATTTTGAGATATGACCTTACGTGTCAATGCATCACCAAAGATGATATGCTATCACTGGATTACTGCAGTAACTGCAACAGATTTATTAGCAATAGACTACTGCAGTAAATGCAGCAGATTTATTAGCAATAGACTACTGCAGTAAATGCAGCAGATTTATTAGCAATAGACTACTGCAGAAATGCAGTAGAAAAATTTTAAAGTAATCTCTAAAGGTAGAGAAGACTATGCAATTCAGTTAACTATACAATTGTAGATTTTTATAATAATCATAATAATAATAATAATAATAATAAGATTTCATAAGTAATGAAATAATTACAATTTACAAAAAAGAAAACAAACTTCAACTGGATTTTAACTAATAAGGAAAACACAATAGGAATATATTTTTTAAGGTGCAAAATGCAATTAAGTTTGTGAAAATTTTAAAAATGAATTTCTATTAAATTAATTAAATGTTGGATATTAATTGCTCATATGAGAATTAAATAAAATTATCTCTTAATTGCACTAGATCAAAATATAATTGCAATTTAATTTACTGAAATTTTCATTGTGTAAATATTAACTGTAATTAATGAGTAGATGTTGAAAAAAAATGTATAGCATTGAAGTAGTATAGAGACCTGGTTTAGAAAAAGTTGTGATATGCTACAAAACAGGCATTTCCACTAGAAACAAAATCTTTCAATTTATAGCAGAGTTAAGCAATTCTCAAACTTATCACTCATTTGGCTTGGCTCTGTCTGTACAGTATGGTATATTAGTACTGCATTTGATAGCTCAAAAAAATAAAAACGGCCCCCAAAACAGTGGTAATGTGGGCAGACTTGCCCAATAAATGGTCAGTGGACGTTATTTTTTTTTGGTTGTCAGATTGAAATGGAAGAAAATGTGGCCCACTACTGGAGGCGGGGTTTGTCTCACGCATTGGTGCCAAAAAAAGTTGGCAGGTATACTATGTTTACATTAGTGTAAGATATATCAAAATTATTCTACTGCAGTTCACAGTCATACGGGTAAAACGGCATTATTTCAGTAGCCAAAAACACTACTAAAAACAACATTTTGAGATATGACCTTACGTGTCAATGCATCACCAAAGATGATATGCTATCACTGGATTACTGCAGTAACTGCAACAGATTTATTAGCAATAGACTACTGCAGTAAATGCAGCAGATTTATTAGCAATAGACTACTGCAGTAAATGCAGCAGATTTATTAGCAATAGACTACTGCAGAAATGCAGTAGAAAAATTTTAAAGTAATCTCTAAAGGTAGAGAAGACTATGCAATTCAGTTAACTATACAATTGTAGATTTTTATAATAATCATAATAATAATAATAATAATAATAAGATTTCATAAGTAATGAAATAATTACAATTTACAAAAAAGAAAACAAACTTCAACTGGATTTTAACTAATAAGGAAAACACAATAGGAATATATTTTTTAAGGTGCAAAATGCAATTAAGTTTGTGAAAATTTTAAAAATGAATTTCTATTAAATTAATTAAATGTTGGATATTAATTGCTCATATGAGAATTAAATAAAATTATCTCTTAATTGCACTAGATCAAAATATAATTGCAATTTAATTTACTGAAATTTTCATTGTGTAAATATTAACTGTAATTAATGAGTAGATGTTGAAAAAAAATGTATAGCATTGAAGTAGTATAGAGACCTGGTTTAGAAAAAGTTGTGATATGCTACAAAACAGGCATTTCCACTAGAAACAAAATCTTTCAATTTATAGCAGAGTTAAGCAATTCTCAAACTTATCACTCATTTGGCTTGGCTCTGTCTGTACAGTATGGTATATTAGTACAGCATTTGATAGCTCAAAAAATGCTATAAATAAGATGTTTTGGGTCCTCGTGTTTAGGCCCGCTCCCAAAATTCAACATGGATTTCTAATGAAAGGGGTCCGTACCCTTGTCGGGGAGAAATTTAAGATTTCGTCAGGGGCTTTGTAGTAATTTCAAGGTCAGGGGAGCCCCAATACTGAAAAGGCACGCAAAATAGGGCAGATAAGGTTTTTGTGTTTTTCTTTGCTTGTCAAGCTGAAAACCAGAAACACAACCACCTCAAACTTGCCCTACCAGCTGTCGTGGGTGCCCTCTCTGTTGGGGGTATTGCCCTGCTGTCGGGGAATTCCTGGCGCTGCCACGGCAATGGGAGAGTGAGGTTATACAAGTGTTAGTAACATTATTTTGACAGCAGTACATTTATCAGGATACAAAAAAAAATTAAAATCTTCACTAACACTGAGTAATCAAATTGACAATGGTCTTGATAAATGAAGAACTTGCAACCTGTGATACATTAATTTTGTAATACAGCAGTTTAATACTTCAATTTGGAAATAATATGGAAAAAATGACCCATATACATCGGTAAATAGTAGACAGTCTTGCATATTGATGTGGAGAATTATTAAAACAACTCCATCTATTCTTAAAGAATTTACACAGTTAATGAAAGTACCTAAGAAAAATATAATCCTGAATCAGGAAATTAAGAATTGCGTCTACTGAAATTGAAGCGCATGTGTGGCAATATAAACCATGTTATGTTTACAACAACTATATGCACAGTTAGATATATAACCATTCATCAGGCAAGTCAAACAAGTACTTGTAGCTTGATGAGCTCCGGTTCTATGCTATCCTAAGTTATGTAAAAGCCACTCATCTCTGAAGAACAGTGAATTTATTGATTAAAATCCTTACAGGACATCATACATGACTTTATTTAATTTCAAATGTTTGTAATCGTTTTCTTTTAAAACACAGTTCTTTTTTCGATTCATAGATTAGTCAGTATAAAGTATGACTTGCAACCAAGACAAACTTAGTCTTGCTTTGATAATATATTAAAACACAATTTATTGTATTTATATTTATATTTTACTTGTAATTTAGTTCGATTTATATAGCGCCTTTGTACAGTAGAGTCTCAAGGCGCTGTGGACCAGATGTTACACATTCATATGACTTTCTACGCCGTCATGTCCTGCTGCCCAATACAGGCGCTCATTCATCTGTCCACGGCAGGGGATGTATGGACCAATACACCGGGGTAACCCCCTACTCGTCTCGAAAGATGTACTGGGTTCTTTATAGTGCACACGAGCCATATGTATACACTGGGCCTATGGTTTATAGTCCTTATCCGAGAAGACTTGTTCTACCACCAGAACTATGGTGCGAGCGGGTCTCGAACCCATGCTGTTGTTATTGTTATGGTTCAAGGTTCCCTGCATTAACCGCTTCGCCATACAACTCGCTCGGCCATACAACTTCTTGTACCATTTCATGTTAAGTTTAGTTAAGTGGGATGCCATACATTAACATCTGGCTATCTGGTACCGCCAGGATAATAATGTATCTAAATTTTCATAAATAAAAAAAAATAAAATGACAGGAGATCCTAAATTGAGGCTATCTTAAAAAATCATTAATAAATCTCAAATGATTGTTGTCTCAAAAAATGATAAAGGCCTATTTCTTTCAAAACCCTAAAATATACTTGAACTAAGAAAATAGTATGTAGTTTCTAGTGTTCTACTGGCAGAATTATGTTCTGATAGAAAATTTAGTGCAAAAAAAATAATTGAACATTTTGAAATTCTGTTTAGCTCATGAGGAAGTTTCCAAATAGTTCTATGAATATGATTTATAAAGCCGTACTTGCAACTGGATTTGAAAAATGGAAGATTATTATCGGAGACCCTGGCAAAATTCACATAGTAAATCATTCTCTCATTGACGCTTGGGTCATTCATGGTATATGCTTAGTGGAAATCTAAACTATTTGGACATGGTCACAATTTGTATGTCACTGGCGGACAGACCAAATATTTTTTCAAGAGACCACTATTTGCACTGACTTCAGTGTCGGCGCTAGAGGGGGAGGGGAGAGGGGGGAGGCTAGGGAACTACAGTCATTGTGAAGGGGCATAATTCTAATAGGTGGAAGAATGGAACAAAAAGCATGAATGTGAATACCCTTTGAAAAAAATAACATCCTCCAACTAGGGTTAACATGGTAGATAATGATAATGAAAAGGTAGATCTAGGGTAGTTAACAGGGTTAAACCTATAAAACCTACCATTTACGCATAGCATTAACATTATTATCCTATTATCACCAAAACCCATAAATTTCTCAATTAATACAAGGTCAGCTCACCTCTCAAGAGAGACTACCAATGATACGAAAAGTACATAGGAAAATATAACCATTAATAGAGCTTCAAATTAAAACTGACATCACAACAATTACTTAATCACCTTCAGGTACCAATAACACTACTGTGCTACTAGGTAGATCTTCATTGTAATGTAACATGGTAGAGTGTTGCATTACTTGGTTGGAGAGTGTTATTTTTTTCAAAGTATAGGTCCCAAAATTACGAAACTAATAAATAACAGGAGTCATAATAGGACTTAAATACTGTATACAGTAATGTCTGAACCACTATAAAATTCACATAAAATATCTATAGATAGAAATATGATATTTCCAAAGCAGGTATGGAATCAACTATGTAAACACATGGCCTTTGCTTGACTTACTTATAAAAACAAACCCTCTAAATGACAGGATAACTAATATACAATATGACTGTTATCGTGTCTCTTAGCAACAGATGAAGCGTAAGATCTGTGACACTTGACAAACTTCAATGTTCAATGAATTGTTTTCTACTGCCTGTGATTTTGTTATTTGCAAAACCTTCGAGATATGATTACAAAATTATAATGAACTGTGGAAGGCACTTAAACAATAGTACAGCATTAATATCTCAACCAGAAAAACCCAACTGGAAATAAGTCCACTTTGGATTTTCGTGGGTTATCATTGGTGCCTCACAACACCGAATAAAACAAATTAAATTAAAAAAACAGCTTTAAATTTGACAAATGAACAATTTTTACTAACGTGACTGACAGTTTCAACCTCTCTCAATGGAGGTCATTCTCAGTGCTCAGTGTTAAATATAATTTATATACAATAATACAGATATTTTTACATATTGTTATGTATTTTTTCTGTGTTCTGTTTTTTATTGTGACGCGTAGCACATTTGCATTTACGGAAATTTGACAAAGCAGCCAACATGAAATCTTCTGATTTTTCACTTCTCAATCTTGGGAACTCTGGTTAAGCAACCCACTTATCAGTAGGTGACGGTCAGCTGATGACCAGGTCGTACATGTGACTCAGTAAGTAGGCTCCTTCATCTCGGTTCATGGTCTTCTTTCCTTTACATTTGATCCATATCGCCTCCTTGAAGCAGCCCACTTTCTGAGTCCCATATATAACCTTGTCGTTAGGCGGCCACCATCTACCAGTGAGCAAGTTGCTTAACAACATAGCCACCACTCTGAGGAAGACCTCCATTGAGGGAAGTTGAAACTGTCAGTCAGATCAGTAAAAAAGTTGAAAACAATCTTCAAACACATTTTTAGTTATTTTAATACTAAATAGTACCGAAAACTCCCTAGATAACAACCACCCTTTGGACAATCCATATTGTGTGGGTTTCCAGATAATTTAGTACGGTATAAGATAGTAATTTACATTGGTTTCATGATTTTGAGACTTTAAAAAGGTCCGGTTTACTGTCGGTTTATAATATGGTGACAACCATCAACAATACATGGACGAAAAAGTTGACCCTAAATTGGAGAAGTTTTTATACTAGAAAGTTTCAATCATGATTTACATGTATATGACAAATTTATTTTATAAAATGTATTAAAATGATGTATAATCCAATGATCAATAGAAATGTTTAAAACCATTAAACATCATTTACTTAATTACCTTTAGGTACCAATTACACTACTGTGCTGCTAGATAGATCTCCCTAGTAATGTAACATGGTAGACCCACCTAGTTGGTGAGTGTTATTTTTTTCAAAGGGTAAAACAATTGTCCAAGTGGTCACTTTTGAGATAGCTGAATGTCAACAGTTTTTGTAGAACCAATAAAAAAAATAATGTTTCATTTGTATTTCTACTTCAAACGTTTCTTTTAGATAAATTAATACCGAGTATCTAGTCCGTGCCATCTTTACAACATTCCCTCTTTATAAATCCAGGACAAAATTACATATATTACTTACTTTTAAAATATGCCATTGTAATCTAGAGTTTACCACGATATTTTTAATTAACTCTTTTGAGAATCTTCCTATATAGCGCATAAAATAATTTTACCACCAAATGAAGGACATATAACTGTATTTAGGGTTCAGACTCAACGAGTATTACAAGCAGAGCATAACATATATGTGGCGTACGATTATTGTAGCCAGTATTAAGCATAAGTCTCTAATCCAGAATATAACTTGTGCTTCATGCAAGCCCCAGATTACTGTAAGCTATGCCTCATACACTAGACTATTTTGACCGTACGTTAATCAATCAAAATTCGTAATCGGTCTGTACTGACCAATCAATTACGGAAGACTGGTCATAAAAAAGTCAGTAGCAACAATTTTAAAATGCTTGACTTATGCTATGCCTTGTATCTGAATACCTTGGTTATTACGCCGCAGATTACCTACTGCTTTGCTTACGCTCCGCTTATATGACTTATATGACTTATATGACTTATATGACTTATATGACTTATATGACACATGACTTATATGACTTATATGACTTATATGACTTATATGACTTATATGACATATATGACTTATATGACTTATATGACTTATATGACTTATATGACTTATATGACTTATATGACTTATATGACATATATGACTTATATGACTTATATGACTTATATGACTTATATGACTTATATGACTTATATGACTTATATGACTTATATGACTTATAT